>NJFT01000207.1:0-72207 GCA_002221725.1 Scedosporium boydii
GGGGGGGGGGGGGGGGGGGGGGGGGGGGGGGGGGGGGTTAGGGCATAAACGCACAGGTAGCCACAGGCAAACAGGCCAACGACAGCGATCTTCTGACCAAAGGGTAGTTTCGTCCGGACAACCTCAAATATGGGTAAAGTTACAATGAGAGTGTCCAGCACAGTATGTGTTGCATCGGTCGCGTAGTAGTATCGGGCGGCATTTATTGTGCAGTGGCCGTCAGCAGACTTATCCCAGAAATACTGGACGGGCTGACAGCGAAATATCGTCATGAAGGTGCGAATGAGGATCCACGCGATACAGATGGCCATGAGAATTCGGATCGCCCAGCGGATGGGCAGGAGCCGGAACATGCGCCGATAGAAGGTGAGAACAGCGAGTTTTGTGCAGAAGATGGACCAAGAATAGACGAATTCGCTAATCCATACGGATAGGTTGACCTTTTCTACATAATAATCCATCTGCGACTGAGGCAAGTGTCCGATCCTTTGGCCAAGCTTGTAGTGTGTTACGCCTATGTCACGAGCGTCAGTAGAGTTGGCTTTGTGGTTAGCTTGGAGCTCTAGTTGCCGAGACCTACAGTAGAGAACGAGTATAGCGTATCCAACCGTGAACGCCTGCAAACAATTTATCTGTATATCAAGACGGCGCAAAGTAATGAGAAAAGAAAAACGGAAGAGGGAAAAGAGTATACGATGTCGTAAATCTACTTACCCAAGCGATGACACAAAAGACGTCATCAATCCCCATGCCCATCTTGGTCATGCGCCGTGCCTTGAGCCTTAGGACGAGGGCTAGGGCCGCGAACGGCATGGGGATAATGATTCCAGCCCAAACATTTGGGACACGGTCTGTCATGCCTGCACGATAAGGAATCGAGACGAGGAAGGGTCATTGTCGTTGAGACCCTCTCGTGCTGATTAAATCTTGCGAAGGAAAAAAAAGAAGCAAACCTGCATGGGTCAATAACAAAATCTGTGGAAAAAGAGGGGCGGCATTGGAGAGTGTTTTAGTGAAATGGGCAAGGCAGGATAGCCCTGTCTTGGTCCAGTAAAAAAAAAAAAAAAGAAAAAAAAAGGGGGACGGGCCTGGTAAGACACGAGTTAGGCTCACCGGAGCGCTCAGTAGCTCCGCCCATTGGGTTCCCAAGTGTCTGGGTTTTGGTCGCTGGCACCAGCCAGACGGAACAGCTTAACATTGTGGCCGGACTGCGGGGTAATTACCGACCAAGGCAGATCATGGTGGCTTATCGATCCGGTGGGCAACACAACGTCATTGGGGAACCGGACCAGTCCGGATTCGGCAAAGTCAGTCATAGACTTACGTAGTTTACGGAGCAGATTAGTTTTCAGTTATTGCAGGGTCTCCCCCTGAGGGTGTCGGGTTTTTGCCACCAAGAAATCTTAACGCTATCCCAGAGGAGCGGTCAGACCTTGACCACGACGAGCGGGCACAAAAAATGAGGCCAATAGCTCAAGTGTTGCAGGGTGGTCACGTGTTCCTAGCAGGTGCAGGTCATTTTGAAACGCTTCGAACGCGGGTACTGCAATGGACGATCCTGCAAGGTGGTAAAGAGTGTGCGCATGAATTAAACTGTGGGCTCATTCATGGGCGTAGAGAAAGCGTGGATCATCACATTGTCCATTGTCAGGTATCATCGAGGCAACCACAGCCGCGTCTCGGCTGCAAAGCTCCTTTGTCGCACGCAGATTCGCTCAATTTACCAAGGTGCACGGTAGTATTTACGAATACTAGTAACGATTTGTATAGGCTAACGGATTGCTACTAGTACTTATGAATACTGCTTGGATGCTATTACTAGTAATGGAACGCTGAGGTACAACGTGTTCCCGGTGTTACTAGTACTCGTACCCTGACCCGAGCCGCGGGCCTGTTGTCCTGTGTCTGGGCTCCAGGTGGAGATCTAAGAAGCTCCAGTGAATTTTCCTTTGGCTATTCAAGGTCAACAATACTACCCCCCCCCCCCTCCCCCCCCAAAAAAAATCAAGCCTCTTGCACGGGAAGAAACTAAAGAAAGATGGCAGCGAAAGACGAACTCAAGAATAGTGGAAAGCGTAAGGCCCCGACCTCAAGCCCTCATCCCTCCCGCAGTACAGGCGAGGCTGGATCGAACGAACAGCGTTACGTATATCCGCTTGTGCAAGGCTCTACGTGAAGCAACTCGTTCCGTGTATTGACATACTACGCTTTTATTCGAGGTGCGGCGATGAGCTTCTCCAGTGATTCAAGCGGCTCTTGATTCTTCAAGTGACCGAATGGGTTCTTCTCCAGGCCGGGGTCGTCGGGAGTCTCGATCTGGAAGTTGCGCCATAACGCATCCTTGATGACCTCGTAACATGCTCCAATTCGCACAATTTCCGGCTTGGGTCCGCTGAAATCAATCACTATGTTATAACAGGGGTTAGTCAAGCACACGACAATCAGCGTATGCAAGTTAGGAGGAGCCAAGGACTCTCCAGGGCTGTACGTACTTGTCGAGCTTCGCTGGTACCTGTTGTACTTTAGCAAACCATAGTCGATAGCAATGTCGGCGATGTCATTAATCTCTTGCTGGATGTCTTCTCTTCGATATTTGGTACCTATTGCGGAATTATTAGTCATTTCCAAGAGCGAATTCACTAGCACGACTCACCAGTCTGTGACAGATTTGCCGAGCTTCCCAAGATGGGCAAGTTTGCGGCGAGACTCAGTTTGGTGAGCTCGTCCTGAAAAGGGCCGGCGTTTATCAAGATAGCGATAGTGCCATTGACAGAGGCTGCATCCATGGTGACCTCGTCGAGCTTCTGGAACATGGGGTGATCCTTCTTGAACTTGGCGATGATAGCCACGGGCACGTCCAGGTCGTGCACCAGGTGGTCGACAATCTCCCTACCGAGCTTATCCATGACATGTAGTTCCCGGTGGACGGGATATGAGCCGACCATGGCGTGTCGCTTGGTTGCTGCTCGCTGCTTGGTCAAGAATATCTTCTCGAGCTTGCGCGGGTCCGATGTTATGATGCCGTAGCCTATGGTGGCTGGACAGATCGCGACGCCGCCGTTTTGCACGACTTCGAAAACTCTTTTAGCATCAGCCTTGAAGTTATAACGGCCTAGGGTTGGATCCGAAGACATGTCGCAGGATTTAGCTTTGGCTGTTGAGCGTTGTTTAGTTGAATAAGTAGTCGTAGAATGTGCAGTCAGCCGATTGGTATTTCAGACCTTGCAGCCCTAGGCAGGCTATTATGAGTTTGAACTGCTAGATGAGTTGTAAGATATATGAAGAGCGAATAATACCAATGAAGTCCATAAATTTGCAACAACCATTTACTTTAATAGGAAGTTTAGCGGTCCGAAGCCGGCTTCCTTTACTTCCTCGGCTAATACACTGGATACAGAGACCTCGCTGAAAGGGTCGGAAGTGACCTGGGCTCCTCAGAATCTGGCAGGTCGGTCATCGCCCCAAAGCCATCCCATGCTCTACCCCGCGGACCCCACCAAGCCGAACCTCGCCAGGTCACGGCGAACTACCCCACCGGGAGTCGGTGAACTTCGGCGTATCCGCCGGAATCTGCCGATTCGGCCAAGAACCTGTATAGAGGTTGGCACTAGTGTATTCGAGGACGCATTGCCCTGCGGAAGCCCCACCTGGACCCCAGCTTCCCCAGCTTCCCCAGCTTTTGATCCGAGCTAGGACTATGTGGGGTTCAGGACCGCTATTCGTGGCCCGTTCTAAACTTATTAAAGTCCAGGGCCGGGACAGCCTGAACTGGATGGCCCCTCGACTCGTACACTAGCTTCCTTTTATCAAGACGGTCCATCCCCGAACACCATCCTCGACGTGAATATCGAGTGATTTGTTGTAACCACTGAGCCTTTTGCCAACCTTTTACTTGTCCAAAACGCTACCTTCTTGCTTCAAGCTGCCACCACAATGGCTCGTCATAATCGCGCGGGCGTGTCCCAAGACTTTGATGATGAAAAGATGCCTGAAGAAGCCCGGGTAGAAGAAGCCGACAACACCGCGGTGCCCTATACCGGGGAGAAGTCCCAGGCCGAGAAGAGACTGGTTCGGAAGACAGATCTTCTCGTTTGTATGATGTTTGGCTTATCATACTTTTTCGCCTATCTGGTACGAAACAGAGAAGCACCTCATCAGGTGTTAAGGTTAGAATAGATGAGACCGCGATTGCTAACTTGACTAAAAGGATCGCGGCGCTATTGGCAATGCCCGTATATTGGGCCTCCAGAAAGATCTCCACCTTTCCGACGATCGATTCTTCAATTGCCTCCTAATATTCTGTAAGCCGAATCGTCATTTACTCTCGAGCGTGCAACGACTAAGAGACGTGCTATACAGTCATTGGATACGCAGTCTTCGAAGGCCCTACGTTTTACTTGATCCGAGTCTTCCATGCCCCAACTGTTTATGCCATTGCTGCTATCGTCTTCGGCTTGTGCGCACTCCTCACTGCTTACGCCACAACGTATGCTCATCTTCTGGTCCTACGATTATTTATGGGTTGCGGAGAAGCGACCGTTCAGACTGGGTTCGTGTACGTATCTCTTTGGTACCGACGTGAAGAAATGTCTGTGCGGGCAAGCTATTTGTTTGCGTTTACTCCTCTCGCTGGAGCTATCTCAGGCCTGATATCTTACGGCGTTGGGCGAGGCCTGGAAGGTGCTGCAGGCCATCGCGCGTGGCAGTGGCTGTTTATTATTGAAGGCTCGGCGACCTTGATATGGGCTCTGGTTATCTGGATTGTGCTTCCGGAGATGCCCGAGAAAGAACTGGCAAAGAAACGGTCCCTCTGGTTCAATGACCCGGAAGAGCGACGCCTAATCGAGGCCAGATCAAAAGCAGGTATGCTAAGCCAACCATATAACCTTATCAAAACAAACTACTAACACAGTTTTGTTTATAGCTCAGCAAGTTATGGGTGCCAAAATGGAGTTCTGGCAGATTAAGGTAGCTCTAAAGGATCTCAAGGTCTGGCTCCTGGCGTTTATAGCCGCGACGCATGCAACTGCTCTGACGGGGTTCTCGTATGTTACCTACTCGCTTCGGGAAGATGCCTCCTCATTTTCTGACTTCACTGTTCTCTGTTCACTTAGTGTATTCCTCCCTACTTTTATTCACGAATTCGGGTTGTCGGCACTAGCCACGCAGCTCTATACCATTATCCCATACGCCGCGGCCTTTATATCGTTAATCGTTGTAACGCGACTAGCAGACAGGTTTGTCATGCGGTCTGTCCCCATGATCATCGTTACTGCTGTGGCTAGCGCAGGCTTCGTCATTATGCTGGCACAAACGAACCCAGGTGTTGGCATATTCGCCAGCAGCGTTGTGACTGCAGCTGTATATCCTGGGGTGGCGATCGCGTCGGGCTGGATTCCCAGCAGCAACGCTGGCTATACAAAGCGGGCTGCCGCCACTTGGATCACGCAGTTCTTTTGCCAGGCCTTTAGTATCTTGGCCAGCAAGATCTACGACAAGCCTCCTCGTTTTTTCAAGGGCCACGGCGTTCTTTTGGGCTTTCTAGTCCTCACATGTGGACAGATTATTCTTCTAACCTACTTAATGAAATCCCACAACAAGAAGAAAGACGAGCTGGCAGCGCAGTGGGAGGATAGAGGCGAGACAAATCCTGATGAGAGCAAGTCTTTGGAAGAGTTATGTGATGATCACCCATCATATCGTTATTTGTATTGATAAGGGCAGGCGAGTGGAAAGGATAGCTTCATGGCAAAAGCCACCGTCCGACTTGAGTCTTCCAATGTGAGCCTGGTTCCGTTGATAACCTCAAATTAGCCAGTTCCCGCGCCGAAACATGGCGGGCTGGTGCGTGTGAACTCAAGGGGGGGAGTGACCAGCAAGGCCGCTAGTACCAGCTGGACCCAGGAACCCCTCTTTGGGGAAACGAGGACCGCGAATCATTTATGCGTTGACACCATAACGAATATGGGAAATTCGTCCTCGAACTGAACCGCTCCAAATTATTACGGCTCCCCCGCATCCGGGATCTCTTTGGGGCGTGTTCTCTTTCAGGGATGACCGCAGGAAAGCGGTGAGCCACGGCAGAACAAGAAAAGCGGTGAAAAATGGCATGAAAAGTAGGAGAGCAAGTCGCGTGGCCAACAAGCAGTCGAATGAGAGGAAGTCGATGGATCGACTGAAGACGGATGAAAGGCCTATATAAACTACGAGGGATCCCATGTATTAAGTTTGTTCTTTCAGGCTCTTCAGTAGTCAATTCAAGCAACAACCGCACCCTACTCTTGAATACGCGCTTCTATCAATATCGTTCTTAGTATCACTGCTTGACTGCCTCACTTAGCCTCTTAAACGGGCCCTTCGACCCTAACCCAGCAAGCCCTGTCGTGATCCTGTGTTGGGATCGTAACACAAGGGACCCGGCGCTCAAGGAACTTGGGGTGTTTGTCCAAGCCACGCTTGAACAGGACATCGAGGGCTACCTGCTGTATATGGCAAGCATGCAAGGCTGGACAAAAGAGGAGGTAGCCGTCTATGTCGCTCATCTTCGTCACAAAGCGCTCAAAGTCAATCCACTACTACTTCGGAATAAAAGTGGTCTGGGGAAAGAAGCCAAGCTCATGGCAAGCATGCCACACTAAATATTTCAGAGTACAGAACTCGTACCAATTCTCGCTAGCCCACGAAAATTCCCGCCCTTACCAGACGTATCGGTAGTTCGGGTCCGCGCGTCGCACAAGTCTTCCAAAATCTTTTCCCCGTCGGGGTTGACTTGACCCATTGACGTCCACTGGCTTGCATTTTCGTCCTTCTTCTTATTATCCCTCTTCATCAGCATGACGGTACAGATTATGAATACGTAAGTGAGCACAAACAATCCCAGAAGCGTCCCGTGCCCACTAAAGAATCTGGGCGGCTTGTCGTAGATTTGAGAGGCTATGATACTGAAGGATTGGATTGTAATCTGCGAGATCCAAGTCGCCGTCGCACGCTTCATGTAACCCGCGTTGTTACTTGGGATCCACGCCGCGAATAGAACAAAGCCGGGTAGACTACAGTGCTGATGAGACGGCCACCCACAATTCCCGCCGTAGCGTTTGGCGTTGAGAGCAGCATGATGAACCCGATGATGGCTGTAAATGTGAGGCCTAGCAGAGGTAACGCCCGCTTTCTAATCCTGTCGGATACATAAGCCATGACAAGCAGGGCGACAAAGGCGCAACTATACGGGATTATGGTTTATAGTTGTGTAGTCACTGTATGTCGCCTGTTCTTAGTCCTTGATACGCGAAGACATTGATAACATGATAGATGGATGGGGAGACGAACATCGGTCAAAGCCAAATTCCAGGAAAAACGTGGGTAGGAAGACACTGGAATCCAACGTATTAGTCTACCTGACCCATTGGTGACTATTCAATGCATAGGCACCCGAACCCGGCCAATGCAATTGCATGAGGCATGAGTTGCCAGGCTGATGGCCATCATCCAGACCTTGGAGTCTCTGGCAGCTACCCACATCTGGAAGGGCCTAACCTTGGAGCGCAGAACATGCTGAGCTATGTTGGTGTTAGAATAGGTAGAGCAAACCAGCATCAGATAATCCTTACCAGCAACCGCCCGTTCCAGAATTAGCCTCTTCTCCTCCTCACGCCGGAAGAAGAGTGAATGCTTGCTTTCGATCTCGTTTTCGGGGAACCGAGGCAGAAGAGCCCATACCAACAAGCCCCAAGTGATTGTCGGTATTCCTTCAATAACGAATCGCCATTGCCAAGTTGCCAGGTGTGACGAGATGGCATGGTCGAGATTCTGACCGACGCTATACGCGATCAACCCGGCAAGCGCACCGGCGACTGGCATAGTACAGCAGACGTATCCTTCAAAAAATGAGCATTTATATGGAATTCTACCATTTTCCGGAGCTTACCGTATCGAGTTGAAAGTTCTTCACGGCGGTACCAGAGAGACACGAACAAGAACGATGTCTGGACTGTTGCTTCGCCGCACCCTAATATCAACCGTAGGACGAGGACATGGGCATAGCTTTCTGCGTAGGCCGTGCAGAGACCTGCAACGCCGAATACAATGACGGACAGAGCGTACACTGTTGGCGCGTGGAATCGTCGAATCATGACAAAGGCGGGAAACTCGAACACCATATATGTAAGGACAGCTGGTGCAGTGGCTATATAAGACTACTTACAGTCAAGTGGCGCTGGTCGCGACACTTGGAGCATCTTTTGTTGTCAAATGGTCTAGCTGTAAGTAGATCACACATGGCAATATAACCGACATCTACGCATCGCGAGAGGTAAGAACTGAAATCAAGTGTCAAGGTAAAAGACAGACGAGACCACAGAACATCATCAGGCAGTTGAAATACTGCCTTTCACTAAGTCCCAAGGCGGTTTGGAACCCCATGATTCTAGCATTTCCGATGGCGCCACGATCCTAAGTCTCGTTAAATGACCAAACCGATAAAGAAGAATGGGTAACTCACCAGGTAAGCAAAGAGGTAATGTCCGGACAGCAGTGTAGTAATAAGGAAATCCTGCTTGCGAACAAGTCGCTTCTCGGCTGAAAATTTGACGTGGACCTCGCCAGACATTGATGCATGCTCCAATTGTACCGGCGCGGAGGGGACTGAAGCCTTTTCGGTCATTGTGAGCAGTCTGGGATGCCTGGGTTTGTTCTGATGATGAGTGGGTATCGCAAGAGTCATTCTCAACCCGAGACCCCGACCCTGGATACGTCAAATGCCAAATTCGAACCCCGGACTCTTTTGAATCTCGTCCCTCTGCCATGGATATGAGTCCAAGTGTGTGTGGTCCCACCACTTCCGGTTTTAGTCTTTGTTGGGTGATGCTGCGGGGTGCAGCCGCTAGACTGGCCGGGACCCCGGCGAAGCTCGGCGAGTAGTTGGAAATGCCCATCAGAGCAAAGACCGGGCCCAAAAGGGCCAGGCCATGTTGACGTCCAGTGCGCCAACAAACGAGGAGGAACCGAGGACAATAACGAACAGTGAGCATTGAAATGATTTCAAGCGAATTATTGATGAATCATCATATTGAATTGTCTAGCTAAAAATAGACTCGATGGTTTATTTACACGCCGCCCGAGAAAAGCTTCCCCCCAGCCTCAATGTCAAATTCAATTGCCTCTTGCAACCCGCAAACCTCAAAGATTGCCTTTGGTGACAGGTCTGCGCTTTGCTTAGGGCCGGAGCCCGTACTCTTTAAGGTTTTGGCCGCCTCCGATACAACACTGTATACAGGCCCGAGCGCGAAGGCAGGGTAAATAATGATCTTGTACCCCAGCTCGGCGGCCTCCGCGGACGATAGCTCCGGAGAAACACCTCCCGGAACGCAATTGAACAATACTGGTGTTGGGGCTAGATCTTGGCATATACGTCGCCCTTCTTCTTGGGACCTGATGCCTTCCAGAAAGGCCACATCAGCGCCAAGTCCTACGGCCTTCTTCAGACGGTCCCGGGCGGCATCGTAGCCTAGGGTTTGCAATGCATCCGTCCGGGCAATAATCACAATATCTCCCGTGCCCTTTTGTCTCGCCATGGTGGCCGCCTTGATCCTCGCGAGGAACTCCCCTTCCGGAACAAGCTGCTTGTTGAGTAGGTGGCCACAGCGCTTGGTGATGACTTGGTCCTCGAGGTGCAGGGCGGCGACGCCAGCTTGTATGTATTCCGAGACGGTTCGTCCCACCATTAGTGGCCCTAGGAATGTCAGTGTCAATAATTGAAGGATTGGAAAGGGAACCAAACCTCCGTAGCCGGTGTCAGCATCCGCGATGAGAGGGACCGAAGGATCCAGGGAGGCTATCATTGCTGCCGTGTCCCTCATATCATTCAGCGTTGCAATGCCCAAATCTGGCATGCCAAGCCTAGACATGGTCGTTCCTGCTCCCGTCTTTGGGTTTTTACTTAGCTTGATGTATTGGAATGATGGAATAGTTCAGCTTAGTAGATACCATGTATAAGCAACTGAAACCCTCCCGCAGAGCGATTCTTGCCGTGAAGCCATCGTATACTCCAGGGCATACTAGAATTTCCTTTTCTTCTGCTAACAGACGGCGTAGTTTGGCCGCTGCGGACAAGTATTGTTGGTCATCGGGCATCTGTGACATTGTATTTAGAGGTTTAGCGATCGGAGCTGTCGACGTTGAGGTCAAAGTGTCGTTTACGGCCCTATCCACGAGGAAATTGGTCCATATGAAGATTGGACATTGTGAAATCCACGGCATTTCCATAAAAGGTGTTGTGGCGAGCGCGGCAAGCCAGTTGGCCGAGCTTCCCCGAGCGCACGGAACATCGGCGTGTCTGTAGCAAATAGGTACAGGATGTTGACGGCAAAGTCTTGTCGCGCCCGCCAACTTTACCACCTCAGAAAATCAATTACATCTTGCCTGTGTGTGTGAGATTTCATTATTTTGTTTTCCCTGAATCAATTTCGGACTACTGTACGAGAGGAGAGAAATGACTTCTTTGCAGAGTGGGCAGACCCCGGAAGGCTACCGCCTTTCCCAGGTAATCGGCCTGTTGAAGACCGTCAGAGGGATTAATCTGGCCTATACTTCGGAAAGTCAATGTGAGTCTGCCGTCCATCCTGCTTGTGGGGACGGGAGATGATAGTAACTCGTGTAGTCACCGAGAGTGGAAACATCCTCGCCGATATTGAGGTCCTCATTCTGCAGCTGCGGTCCCTGGGAAAGCCCCGAGAAGCGGTCGCCCTTGAAACAGTTATTGAAATATGCAAGACGCCGTCTAATCACGGCGGGCTGGAGTTACTCGAAAGCGACATCAGCGATGCATCGATATCAGAGGTGCAGTTCCTCGTCTCGGCTTGTGAGCATAAAAAAAGACTTTGCCTCACTGATAGCGCGGACTAACACACGCAAGGGCTTGAATCTCTCAATTCAGAAGACCGCGAGAAACACCGGATCGTACCGTCTCCCACGCGCCCGGCAGGCCGTAGAGCGATGACGTTAACTGAGAAGATATTCGCCATGCACAACGTCGAAGGGAGGGGTTTCGCATGCCCCGGGGAAACCATTCGTATTTCCGTGGATTGGATCATGGCATCCGAGGCGTCTTGGAGTGTAAGTAAAACCACAGTCTCGGTTGTGAAGGCTCATTCTTATATGCGCCCATAGAGCATGGAACGAACATATGATGGCCTTGGGAAGCCTGGAATTTTCCGAAACGACAGATTCTGGCTGGCAGGGGACCACGTTGTCGATCCTAGAGTCAATGACCGTCCACTAATTAAGAAGCTCATCGAGTCTTCCGAGAGAGCGAAAAAGGTCTTCAAGATGACCGAATACCAGGGCATGAACGTGAGTTAGCAGCCCCCCACAACATTATTTGCAAATGACTAGACCTAACATCTAAACCCAGTATACGATTATGCATACGGAATTTTATCGCGAACGGGCCCAGCCCGGGACAGTTATCATCGGGTCCGACTCCCACACCTCTTCCTCCGGGGCTGTCGGGTGCCTTGCCATCGGGCTCGGTGCAGCTGACGTCACGATGGCCCTTGTCGCGGGAGAGATCTGGTTCAGAGTGCCCGAATGTGTCAACATTCGATTTGTCGGCAAGCCGGCCCGAGGCATCGGCGGTAAGGACGTCATTCTCTACATCCTCCAACAGCTCAAGAGAAACACAGTGGCTGCAGACCGCGTCGTAGAGTACACGGGCCCCGGCCTAAAGTATCTATCCCCAGATGCGCGCTTTGCCATTGCCAACATGACCACGGTTCGTTGATGCTAAACAGCTTAAATACCCAGCCGGTTGCGTGTGCTAACGCCTAACAGGAATTTGGCGGAATCACCGGGATTTTTGTTCCAGATCCCATCACCATGAATTTTGTCAATTCGCGAAAACTTGCTAGACACAAAACAGGATCTCACTATTTCCGCCCAGACGAAGGCGCAGTGTACGCCGAGACCCACATTATCGATCTCTCCAAGGCGCAGTCTTTCGTGGCAAGATATCCAAACCCCGATGATGTTGTACCCGTGGCCGATATGGCTGGCACCAGGCTTGATGGCTGCTTCATTGGCGCCTGCACTACCGCAGAGGAAGACATAATTCTTGGCGCTTTGGTCCTGGAACAGGGGTTAAAGAGTGGCCTGGTCCCTGTTGCCGCCGGAAAGCGAAAGGTTGTACCTGGTTCCCGTCCAATACTCGATATGCTTCACAAAACGGGGTTGGCAGCGGTATACGCCGAGGCTGGATTCGAAATTGGTCTTCCTGGTTGCAGCTATTGCGTGGGGATGTCGGCAGACAAGGCCGGTGAAGGGGAGGTCTGGCTATCTTCGCAGAACCGTAACTTTGAGAACCGCATGGGGACGGGTGAGCTCTGGTAACTTCTTGCATAGCATCTGTTCGTTAAGGCTGATCTTTCTTAGGCTCCATCGGAAATCTGGCCTCCGCTGCCACGGTTGCTGCCTCTTCTTTCGACATGAAGATCACTTCCCCACAACCATTGATTGACCTCATTGACAAAAAAAGATGGGACCAAATCAAGGGTCGCGGGTCGCTCAAAGTATTCAACGGCTCAGAGCCGTCCTACGTGGAACCGCCAAGATATGACGTGGAAGGCCAAGATCTTGACGGCCCTGTTGCCGCCACTACAACAACGGAAACGCTTCGTAATGGCCTTAGGGTCGAAGAAGCTAATATAGCACTAGCTTCGGAAGGCAATATCAGCGGAAAAGTCCAGAGATTGGGCGACTTCATCGACACTGATGCCGTAAGTCAACCCAGCAGGTGACGTGTATGTGATTCTAACGGGCGGAACAGCTTGCTCCGGCACAGTATCTGGTTAGTTCGAGAACAAACGACGAGCTGGGGACACATTGTCTCGAGTTCACGAATCCTAGCTTTAGATCCCGTGTGGCCGAAGGATTCAATGTTGTTGTTGCAGGGATGGGCTTCGGCTGTGGCTCGTCTCGGGAACAGGCCGTCTCGGCCCTACTTGGTGGGTCAGCACAGCAGTTGGATGCCGATACGATACTAACCAAACCGATCGAGTAGGCTGCGGAGTGAAATGCGTCATTGCAAGGTCCTTTGCCTTTATTTATAGTCGTAACCAGCCTAATCTAGGTTTACTAGGAATAACCGTCACTGGCGACGAGTTCTTCGAAGCCGCCCAAGACGGGAGGGACATATCTGTGGATCTGCGGAGGAATGTGATTACTGTGGGCGGTAAAGAGTTTGCCTTCAGTTTGAGCAAGATCGAGAAGGAGTTGATAGGCTTGGGTGGAATAACGCCTGCCTTTATGAAGTTTGGCAGGGAACTCTTTCAAGGTCTGTGTTCGAGCCACCGTGGTCTGATGAGCAAGGGCTCTACAGGAACCGGAGGCTGTTCGTCAGGGAAATTGCTTGAGTGGTAATTTTGTGCATTCTTTCTCGATGTAGCTAGTTATACATGGTAACTCGGTCCCAGATTACACAACGGTGCTGGGGGTATCAATGATCAATGGCAAGGTATTGAACGTTGGACCCCCTCCTCACCCCCAATGATCCGAAGAGTCCAATAACCCGCCTGCCTCTTACCTAGGCTCGGCTCCTCGGGGGTCAGACTTTCACGTTTACAGAGATAGATAGGACCACCCTCTTGTGTCAAGGACATGGGGGCAGATGATAGCGCAGGGCCTAGTCCCAACTACAGGCTACGCTAAGCCGCATCAGGTCTCAAATCCCTTTGCCCCAGAGCTCGCTAGAATTGTTTCATGCGGGGTAAGAGTTCCCCGAATGTCCCTCCTCGTTAGATGCTCTTCCCCCAACTTTTGCCACCACGGATCCTCACCTTCAAGCTCACCCATCCTATAATCTGACCACACAAGCTTTACCCTATCCCTTCTCGGCACGCATCTTTCTTATTCACGCCAATTTCGAATGTCCTAGGGTATGATGCTTATCCAGCAAATATGCCTTCAGAGCGGAGACGGAAGGCTTGCAAGGAGTGCCGGCAGCAAAAGGTAAGCGTGACCACGAAGATGTTTTCGGGTAGGCAATACTGATTCGACCAGATACGTTGCGATGCAGAACCGCCCGATACTTGCTCGCGCTGCCGTCGGATGGGGCTAACCTGCGTCCTCTCATCGAATCCTCATGTCAGACAGACCAAAGCCCAGCTGCAGCGCGAGCTCGATCAGTTGAGGCGAAACGAGACGGCCGAAGCCCTATCCACATTGCCTCAGCCAAGCTTTCAGCCAGAACCGCCGCCATTGCGCGCGACACATCCGCTGCCGGACGCGGATATGGCTCTAAACTCATCCAGGACGACAACCTACAGCATCTCGCCATCTGACAGAGATTATATTTCTCCAGGTGCCCCAGATGGGGACTATTGCTGTTCTAGGAGCTTGGATGGGCAGGAATTTGACGCTCGGAAAATCCGGGATTGCTTTTCCATGTATGCCTCCGGGCTGTTAAAGTCGAGAGTTGTTATTTTTTTGATGCTAGATTGAACGCTGACGTATTAGATTTTTTCAACGTTACCTACCTCATTTGCCCATCCTGGATCGCTCTCTCAGTCCGAACCAGTACTACGATCTTTCGCCCTTCCTCTTTTGGGCTATTTTCTTCGTTGGCAGCAGGCGATATGAGAGAGACCCCACCTTGCTCGGCATGCTTGCGCCTCGTATCAATTCGCTTGCCCTGCGATCGCTAGAGAGTCGAGCAAATCCAATACAAACCATCCAGGGCCTGCTTATCCTCTGCGTCTGGCCAGTTCCGATCAACACGATGCATAAGGATATCAGCCACGTGCTTAGCGGCGCGGCGTTACACCTTGCCATGCAGATTGGTTTACATGTAACCCACTCGGGTCAAGATTTTGCTCGAACGAAGGTGGATTCTGATCGGTCGCAAAATATCTCGCGCGCCCATCTTTGGGCTCATTGCATTATGATATGCCATTGGTTTGAAGGACCTTATTCCATATCTCTCTTTGAGACCGCACTGACCCTTAATTACAGTACCAGCCTCCGAGAAGGCATACCGCCTCTTATGTTGACTAGTTCAGCGAGTATTGGTTATGACGCAGACGGCGTCCTGTCTGAGCTTTCCGAGGATTTGAGGCTCCGATGGAGAGTGCACGAAGTAATTATGGCTTCAACAGTAACCCTGACAAAGGTCCTGGAGGATAAGGCAGCAATGTCTCGCCCAAATGCCCTGAGTCCATTCATTAGTGTCTTTGACTCTCAATTTTCGGACCTGCTCCGCCAATCTCGGAGCACAATGAGTATGAGATCGGAATCTCATATCGAGTGGACTGTTTGCTAATATCTAGTATGTAGGTATCATCTATCTGACGTGTTGCCACCTCCATCTCCTAGCGTATTATTTCCTCGAACGCCCCGACTCTCCTAGCCAACCCGGCCTGATACGATTATATACCGTAGCATGTTCCACAATTGAGGCCATCATGGCCGAGGATCAGCAGAGCGGTTTTGTGGATACGTGCCCCGTATTTATCGATAGATGTGTCACCCTCGCGGCCTTCACTATTCTCAAAATCGTGCGAAGTTCTTTGTCGGAGCATATTGACCTAGAAGCCGCAGAGCGGGCATACTTTTTGGCGATACGCTTCACCCGTCGAGTCACTCTTCAGAGCGACGACCTTGGAGCACGCGGCGCCACATTGATGAGCCAACTGTGGACGAGTAAAAACATATTCAGGTATGGAAGCGGTCAGGTAGAAAGCCTCAGGAGTAGGATCCGCAGCAGGCTTGCGATGAGCGTAGTCTTCGACTGCTTCTGGTGGTGGAGAGAGGAGTTTGGCGGCCGGCCAAGCCCGTACAGAGACGATACAAATGACGCCGCAGCTGGAGGTAAGATGGCCCGTTTTCATCTTTTCAATGCGCTTGCTGATGGAATATTTTAATGGCAGAAATCACAACCGGTACACCCCGAGTTGTTGAAAATGACGCCGGTGAGGTACAAATAGAGAGCGCGAGCTTTCTAGGCACGGACTCGAGTCACTCGATGACCGATATGATGGTGTTTCCGGACGAGCCCTTTCCCGATTACGACTGGGCAGCAAATTTCGACTTTGCCGACTTTAATTGGACTCCGAATACGTTCACGGGGACTTTGGTATAACATTGATGTATCATAACAGTATTTTAGTGTAGGCGTAGCTGAGATCTTGCGGGACAGTTAAGTCGGGTCTCAAAAGAGCTCGTCATCGTTAATGTATCTCTGTTCTTGATCTCGTGGCCGGCTTTTCGAATAGCTTTAACTCGTCGTAGTTCGGAGACGGACGCCGTGCATGTACACCGAGTGCCAATTTCAAGTTCTCCGCATAGCCTAACATTCCACACACGGGCTGGTTCCAACAGGTAAACAAGCTCGGCCCCAAGCGTTTGTAGTGCCCGGGAGATGAATGGAAGAAGAGCTTGGGCGAAGGCATTTACCCATCGCGCTCGTGCAACATCGGCGTCTTTGCCGAACTTCGCCGAACCTCGCCCAACCTGCACAGTGGTCGCGCTCCACCTGTACCCCGCAAATGCCCTTCCAAATAACAACTCTGTACTAAATTTAGTAGTGCCCTACCTCCCTGCTTGTGCTAATTTAGTGACCTTGTACCTCATACATTAAACCCCCAAGAACCACCTTTTAGAGAAATTTACATATAGTCGCTATTGAGACTGGACCGAAGAAGGAAAAGAGAGGGAGCCTATAAACTTGGCCTGCGATATTGGTGGAATCTCCCCTGCCAAGGGACTAAGGTCGTAGGAAGACATTGTTCCAAAGTCGAGATCGGGGAGTTGGGACAATAAAGAGATGAATGAGGAATAAACAGTCCACGTTGCGCAAGTTAAGAGTTATGGCCGGCAACGTCATTTACCGACCTGTAGATTCGGCCGCTGGGGGGAAATCAGAGTGCTGAAAATTCCCCAAGGCCCATGGGACGCGCACATTTCATCCTCCTTTATCTCTGTTCATCTTGGCCGGCAACATGCCACGGCTTTCGACGCGCTCTCTTATATCTGGGGCGACGTCACCGAGAAGAGCAATATCACGCTCGATGGAAGCTCGTCGTCCTGGATAGTGATAGGGTAGTAATGTTGCGGGTAACTGGATACTGGTAGGCCTGCCTATCAAGATGGTCGGATGTGGGCTGCAGACCATGCCGGGACTCTGCATTCCTTAATGGGTCGACCGGGTATATAGGCTGGATTGGAGAATCTGAAGCAGACTGGACGAGGGACTGCGCACCCTGGGCGGTTTTCATGAGCTCGAGCTTGCTGACTAGTGGCGGAGAAAGGCGACTGGCCTCTTGTTGTCTGCCCCTGTGCTCGGTATCTGGAGGGTTTGGCGATGTCAGGTGGTGCACCACATCGGCCACATTTATACTGTCGCTTGCCGCATAAATCGGCGATTCTGATGGCTGTGGCAACTGCTCCTGTGCTTCTGTGTCCCGTAGAGTGTGGACGCTTGCGAGCTTTCGCTCAGAGGCAACCTGGGACGTCTTAGGGCAGTCAACAGTCAACAATAATGAATGCCGGCGGGGGGGTGGGGTTGGGGTTGGGGTTGGGGCTGTTTGCAATGCTCGCCACTGTGGTATCTGCTCTTGTGATAACCGGAGGCTGGGGAGCGGCGCCGCCCGTCATGGGCTGAGAACTTTGTGCTCCTTGCCGATACTGCTCATGGAGGCTCTAGTTTCGAGACAGGATCTGCTTCTGATCACGTGATATGGGTACTGAATATTTCCCCCGATGTGAACTGGTAGTATAGTACTTCGTACTCTAGATTCAGCTCACGTTATCACAGCAAACCGAGTGAACAAGCCCGTAGGAAGGACGCTGTCACAGATCTTGTACCTCCAAGCGTAAAGGGTCAGAGTGAGAACCAACCAGAGAAGAAACTAATCCTACTGCCACACTGGTTCTCATACCTGTTCTTCTGGGATTGATCTTTGTGAGCGATGATGAACAAGTGCTTGGCCATGGCCCATCACTGTCACACTCGGGTATGCCTAGGTAGTAAATATTTTAAAAGAACAGGGTAGGCAAGGCAACTGACTTACATTGACACATTGATATAAACAGGTTCGTGGCAGTGTTAGCGGTATTGCATTCAGGAGTTACCAATGTCTTGCATGTCCAATTCTGTAACAAGCAATTCATCTTCAATGGTGCCTGCTCTGAGGAAGGATTGGGTAGGCCAGGCCAATTTGAACACGATTTTGGCCTTGGCGGTTATGGAAGGGACGTGGCCTGCTCAGTGCTCTCTGTTCCCCGGGTCCTCGAGCCCCTCTATGTTCCTGCAGGTTCTGCACTTCCGCCTTCTCCACTTCTCGCAAGTGCTCCACAGCTGCACCTTCAAGTTGTCTCCGACCCCGCAAATCACGCCTTCTCCGCGATCCCCGGTGCTGCCATGGACTCCAACTCCTCTTCCCGTCCCACTCATGAAACCTCAACGAACATTACCCACACCCTCAAACGCAGTTCGCTCGGTTTTTGGAGTCATTTTTCTTCTTTTTCTTCTCCTTCTTCTTCTTTTTCTCCGTTTCTGGATTCTCCATCTGGGCCGTGGATATCTTGGCCCTCGCTGAAAATCGACTGACGAGAGTCTCCGAAGGCAACTCCTGGAAATAATTTGGTGCTTCCCGTCTGCTACGACACAACCATCCTTGCAATCCAACGTCGCAATCATGTCCCCGATTCAATATGCCGCCTACGTGCACCCGGAGACGGGTGCCAACCGAATCGGTCACTACGACCTAACCAATAAGACCATCCAGCCTCTCGCCTTCCGTTCCGGAACACCCGTCTCCAACCTATACCAAGTCATCGAATCCGGCGCTCGCAGCGTCGTGCCAGCGGGTGAGCTCGTTCCCGTGTCGAGTGTCAAGCTCCTACCTCCCATCTCCGGCCGCGACATCCTGACCGTGGGCAAGAACTACGCAGAGCACGCCAAGGAGTTCAACAACTCGGGTTACGACAGCTCCGACAAGGTGGCGCTGCCCAGCCACCCCGTCATCTTCACCAAGCGTGCGACTTCGATCATCGCCGACGGCGAGCCCATCTTCCCCCACCCCGAGTTCACCAGCACCCTCGACTACGAGGGTGAGGTCGGTGTGATCATTGGCAAGTCGGGATTCCGCGTCGACGAGGTCAACGCTTGGGACTATGTCTGGGGTTACACCATCATCAACGACGTGACGGCGCGTGAGAGGCAGAGGGATCACAAACAGTTCTTCATTGGAAAGTCTGCCGACACATTCTGCCCTATCGTACGTATACCTTCTCTTTTATAGTTGGGATAAGTTAAGGCTAACACAACCTTTTATTCTTCTCTCTCTCTCTCTACAGGGCCCCATTGCCGTCGCCAAGGAGGACCTGCCCTCCGTCCTTAAGCTTGAGACACACGTCAACGGCAAGCTTGAGCAGATCGCAACTACCGACGATCTGATCTTCTCGATCCCCGTCCTAATCAAGACCATCTCCGAGGGCATCACCTTACGACCCGGAGATGTGATCGCCACGGGAACAGTAACTTCTCTCTCTCTTCTGATTCAGTTATTCATGCGCTCGCTTATTGGACAACTACTGACTCTGGTAAAAATCACAGCCCGCTGGTGTGGGCATCGGCAAGAACCCTCCTGTCTTTCTCCAGCCCGGCGACGAGGTCTCGGTATCTATTTCCGGCCTTGGCATGCTCACCAACAAGATCGGCACGGCGGGCTCCATCAACCCCACGCAGGAAGTTGTTGAGAAGCAGTCCTCTTTCGCGTCTATAAACGCGTCCAAGACCCTCGGCTGCGGTATCGGCCTGACCGAGCTGAATGGCAAGCCCCTTCACTACAAGAAGGTGGGCTCCGGCGGCGAGAATGTCGTGTTCATTCACGGCCTGGGTGGCTCCCTGGAGTACTGGACGCCTCTCATCCCCTCTCTGGAGCAGACGCACACGTTGCACCTCTTCGACTTTGAGGGCCACGGTCTCAGCCCCACACACCCCCTTAGCCGTGTGGATATTGAGACAATCGCGGCCGACCTCCGCGCCGTCGTCCAACATGCGGGCGGCCCAGCCACCGTTGTCGCCCACTCCTTGGGTTGCTTGGCGGCCCTCCAGTTTTCCATCGACAACCCCGAACTAGTTCGGAAGCTTGTACTCGTCGGTCCTCCTCCCTCGCCTCTGTCCCAGGCCGATTCCGACACCAGGCACGCTCGCGCCGCTCTCGTAAGGGCCAAGGGCATTGCCGCCATCGTTGACGCCATCATCAACGACACCACCTCGGCCCGTTCTAAGGAGGCCAACCCCGTCGCCGTCACCGCCGTACGGCTCAGCCTGCTGGGCCAGGACCCCGAATCCTACGCCAAGGCATGCGATGCGCTCGGTCGGGCCACGGGGAAGCTCGAGGTTGAGAAGCTGTCGATACCCACGCTCATTATCACGGGTGACGAGGACAAGATCTCGCCGCCTGCGCTCTGCGAGGAGTACATATCTCGGATTCCCAATGCTCAGCTTGTCGTTCTAAAGGATGTCGGCCATTGGCATGTGTATGAAGATGTTGCTGGTGTTGTCCACGCCCTAAAGTCGTTTTTGTAGCGGAGTTACTTATAGAGTATAGATAGAAAGAAGGTTTCGGGAGCAGAATGGACTATAGAATGAATTGGGTCACATGGCGCGTGCATCTCTCCGCTTGAGTCGAGACATTGAACTAAATTATTAGTACTCCGCTGATACGTCGCCTGCATTAACATCAAGTATCAAAGAAGAAGAAGGGAGCTCGTGAGAGATCATTTCGATAGAAATCACCAGAAGGGTACCGTCTTCTATCTCATATGGGTGTGGTTTAGGGGAGCACATCCGAGAAACAAGGCGCAATATTAAACTACCGGGGGTCGAGCTACGTATCTACAGTCTACTTCCTAACACCGTCCATCCAGAAGAGCTCAATCATGAATGCGCCTTTTCCCTTAAAAGCAAGAATGGGCGTAGAATTCCTTGTCAGTAGGCTGCCCGGTTAATAGGGATGCTTGCTCTCCCTATACATTTAACTTATCAGTGCTGCGGCTTATCCCTCTGTCGCTTTCCAAAACTTGAAGAGCGATGGTCTTCTTTCCTTCCGAGGAACATGCGCCATAGCCTTAAGCACCACCTCCTCCCACTCCTCTTCGACCTTAACAACCACACAGCCGACATCGGTAAATCCCAACCCGGAATAGAAAATGTACCCGGTCGGGCTGGCCAGAGTTGAGACGACCGACCCATTCTCCCTCGCCTTCCCCAGAATCCAATTACACAACCCTTTCGCGTGGCCTCGACTTTGGTAGTCCGGGTGCGTGGCGAGGAGGTGCAAGTACATCTGGTGGCCGTAGCCGTCGAGGTACGATTTCCTTCCGTGGACCACAGCGTCGACGAAAGCAGAGAGGCGGGATGGTTGGGCATCTTTGCGCGTCTCGTGGCCGTGAGCCACAATTTCAGTCCATGGACCATGTTGAGGCGTTTCGCCAGCAGAATCTTCCTTGGTAGTATCGACGCGTTGGGTTTCTAATATCGCAACGGACGCGATAATTTTCGTTCGAGGATTCAACCTGGCTGGCACCTCGACAACGGCGACGAGCCAGTCGTCGTCGACGGGATTGAGGCAGCGTTCCAGCGCCGCCTGGGTATGCGTGCTATGGTCGTCGGCATGCTGGTTGCGGGAAGGAAAACAGTACTGCCATTGACGTTCTGGCGTCATCGCTGTCAGGACGACCTCTAGGATGGCCCGGGCATCGGCCGGCGTGGCTTTTCTAATGTCCATGATGAACTAAATGATACTTGTTTATAAAGAGCCACCACAGCCTCCGTAGAGTTGCGGGTGGAAGGCTTGGAGGAATAAAAAAGGGGGCAAACCAAGCGAGTTGGGGACCCTGGAGAACCATGCGGAGGAGAAGGGGCAGAAATACTGTGTGTTTACCTCCAATGGGCTGCCTCCCTGCCACCAATCTCCCACCCCATGTCCCTGGTCTCAGGGGGCAGCTTTGAGCACAAAGCCGCGAGGTACGTGCCGTCGGCCGATATATCTTAAGGTAGCAAAGTAAATAGCAATTTCCGCGAACACATGACGGTGTCACGGAGGAATACTGCACTGCCCTACCTGCAGGGCGGGGTTTACAGATCGGCGAAAGGGGGTTACAATAGAGGGTGCCATTCTCGCCAGGCCAAACAACTACCAGTTGGTGGCGTCCACTACTTTAGCTTCCCGGCTCCATCTCGCTAATGCAATGCAGGTGCGCGAATACCTCTGATCGAGGTTCCACGAGTTGTCACCCCGAGCTTGGGCGGAAGCCTAAATTATACCTCCGACGCCAAATCTCAAAGACCTTTTTGCAAGGTAAATCACCATCTTGTGACAAAAAGTCCGTAAAATAGGCAGATGACATCTCCGCATGCCGCGGTGAGACTGAGGGATTTTACGCTGCAGTGATGCTGGGAAAACTTGGATATTTCAGATCTGGTCTTCTTGGCAGCCCATGGCAGCCAATATCGGCGAGTTCAGCATTGAAAGTGTCTACACTAAGACTTGTAAGTAGAGTGATTCCATTCCTGGAAGAGATACTGGGTATGGGCGAGTCCAGAGATTACATTCTGTGAGGGAGCAGGATGATCATGCTCCACTGTAAAGTGCGCCATGCGCCCGTCCGAAATGGGTATGAGATATTGGTGGGTACTGGATGTATGTGGAACTTCCAGAGAGGAGTATTTATCATTTCTCGTTTTGTGAATTGACGTCCCAACACATTCTCCTAACTCCTCTTCTCTCCGGTTTTGCACTACACAGTCCTAGAAAGATGGCTTTCCTTGCCTTTACGAACTTCAACATAGTCGTCAGCGTCCTTGGCGGCTGGATCGCCTTTTTCGGCCTGTTTTCGTACCTCGTCAAGGAGAGATACTACCTTTCCGAGGCCTGTAAGTGATGGCTGGACTGGCTTTTTTGCTCCCGGAGACGCGCTGACGCACAGCCTGTACCTCGGTAGTCATTTCCACCTTCGTCGGCGCCATATTCACCTACGGGCTAAATCTACTGAAGCCCTTGGAATATGCCGGCTCTAAAGACGGCCTTGATGCCGTTAACCTAGACTTCAGTCGCCTTGTACTGGGCGTTCAGCTTTTCCTTGCCGGAGTCGAGCTGCCCAGCCGCTATCTGCAAAAGGAATCGAAGTCGCTCATGCTACTTCTAGGTCCGGGAATGGTGGCGATGTGGGCGTGTAGCAGCATCGTCGTATGGGCTATTGTTCCTGGCCTTCCGCTCTTGCACGCATTGGCCATCGCGGCATGCATCACGCCAACGGACCCGGTTCTCTCCAACGCTATCGTCAAAGGCAAGTTCGCCGATGAGAACGTCCCCAAGGACCTGCAGAATATTATTATTGCCGAGTCCGGCGCGAACGATGGCCTCGGATACCCGTTTTTATTTCTCGCTCTCTACCTAATACAATATAGTACGGGAGAGAATCATGACACAGTTGGAGGTGCCCGCACCGCCATAAGTCTCTTCCTGTGGAAGACCTGTGGCTACGTTGTCCTGTTTAGCGTCGTGTATGGCGGCATTGTGGGCTGGGCAGCTAAAGAACTCCTGTACCGCGCAGAGAAGAAGCTGTATGTGGATCGCGAGAGCTTCCTCGTCTTTGACATTGCCATGGCGCTATTCATACTCGGAACCTGTGGTATTCTAAGAAGTGACGATGTTCTGGCCTGTTTTATTGCCGGTAACGTCTTTACGTGGGACGACTGGTTCCGGATCCAGACGCTGGACGATTCCCTTCGGCCCACTGTCGACATGGTACTTAATGTGGCCATGTTTCTGTGGGTTGGCGCAACATGCCCCTGGGAAAGCTTTTGGACAACCGAGATGATTTCTCCCTACCGCTTGATTGCCCTTGGGCTGGCCGTCTTGCCGCTGAGACGGCTTCCTATCATCTTCCTTCTCCGTCGCCATGTTTGGCAGATTGAGGATATGTGGCAAGCTTTGTTCGTCGGCTACTTCGGACCGATTGGGGTGTCTGCTATATTCTATCTCCATATCGGTCTGGAATTCCTGAAGGGTGCCGCTGAGGCCGGTTTCCCCTCAAAAGCGGCGGAACAGCTCGGTGAAACCATGAGAGTCATCGTATGGTTTCTAGTAATATGTAGCGTGGTGAGTAGCCCTTTTGCACAATCCTTCCTCTTAGTCGCTTTATTATACCCCTCCGCCTTTTTTTTTTCCTTTTTTTTTTTTTTTTTTTTTTTTTTTTTTTTTTTTTTTTTGTTTTGTTTTTTTTTTTTTTTTTTTGTTTTTTTTTTTTTTTTGGTTAGCGTTCCCGGTTCATAGCTGATACAAGTCAAGGTTGTTCATGGATTAAGCGTGCCCCTAGCTAATCTGGGCTTATATTTGTTTCGAGCATTCTCCCAGGCGACTTGACGTCTTCCGAGGCGTCGGAAAGCGAAGGAAGGCATGGCTATGTCCTGGGCTACGGCGTGGAGGGTTTTCCTACTATGCTAAACTAACGTAGCTGAAAGAACCTATAGGGAACTCTTAGAAGCCAAAGTTGAATAGAGCCTCTAAAGAGGTAATAATCTAATTATCTCCCCTATCAGGTGGCATTTACACGGTTATATCTTAATAAAATCTTATTAAGGAAATATTTAGTACCAATATACTACTTCTTTTCGAGCGTATGAAGAGCACGTCGTTAGGAGGTAGATATATCATTTATATACCGAGAGCTTAGATTTCGGCTTTAATACCTACTTTGATCTTAAACAGTTACCTGATAAATAAGGGGAAATATTACATTTATTGGATAGCGGTTTTTAATCAATCCCTGGGCACACGTTGAGAATGAGGGCGTAGTAGGAATCTAATACTGCGTAGCATTTCCTACTAATTTAGGAAAGTCGGATTAGATGGTCCTGAAGTTAGCAGATTTGTGCCAACCATAAACGGCAGCCTTGGATCCCGAAATGTGGTGGCGCCGGTGAACCGGATTCCACGGCGGCACGCGGCCCACCGTCCATTTCCAAAGCCCACCCTCACGGGCAATCGGCCACGCAGTTGACATCAGTGTATGCCATCGATATTGGGAAGACGCGCGTTCGGCTTATCGACACACCGGGGATTGGAGACACACGGGGCGTTGGTCAGGACAACGAAAACATGGAGGACATCCTGAGAGTCCTCCGCGCCTACAACAACCTGCACGGCATACTTGTCCTATTGAAGGCAAATGCTGCTCGCTTGACAGTCATGTTTCGTTTCTGCGTCAAGCAGCTTCTGACCCACCTTCATCGAGATGCTGCGAGAAACATTGCGTTCGGCTTCACAAATACCCGAGGCTCCAACTACAAGCCCGGCGACACCTTCAAGCCCTTGGAAAGCCTTTTGAAGGAGTACAAGGAAGTGAGGATGGGCTTGTTCGAGCACAATGTCTACTGCTTCGACTCGGAAAGCTTCCGGTACTTGGCGGCACTGAAAAAGGGCATAGACATGGGCTTCGTGGAGGACAGCCGCCGCAGCTGGGAATATTCCGTCGCGGAGTGCCAACGCCTGGTGAAGTACTTTCAGGGAATATCTCCACATCAAGTGCGGAACACGATCAATCTCAACGAAACTCGAAACACGATCCTCCGGCTGACGGAGCCCATGGCGCTTCTCGCCGAGAAGATCAGGGCCAGCATCGACGTGAACAACGATCACATAGAGGAGCTCGCCAGCATCGAACTCACGCGAGGGGAACTCGTACAGCGCCTCTTCGTGCAGAGGGAAAGTTTAGAGTCGTACGAGGTGGACATGCCACGGACCGTTTGCACCCATACGTCCTGCATCGAAGTACGCAGCGATTTCCGAGGCAAACAGGAAGCCGCCATCATCTATAAGACCATGTGTCACCGACCATGCTACCTGGACACTGTTGACCGGAACGAGAAAGGGCACTCTGGGCTGCAGAGCTGCTCGGCGATGAACTCGAAAGGCGTGTGCAGGCGGTGCGGCCATAATTGGATGGAGCATATGCACATATATTACGAGTATCGCCCAATGACGTACAAGCATCGGGATGAGACGGTAGTGAAAGGCCTCCTCGAAAATGCCGGAAATATTGAACTGAAGAAAGAGGCGATCCGAATGAAGGAGAGGGCGATCGAGGAATTCGAACATGAGTATCGCCGAGTCCAAGAGGCTGCCATTCAGTTTGGGTTCTTCCTTAAAAGGCATGCCATCACTCCGTACAACGATGCCACCGTCGAGTATCTTGACATGCTCATCGACCAAGAAAGGGTGAAGATCCGGAGCGGGGGGTCGAAAGCACGCCTTGCCAACCTCACCAAGTACAAAGCCGAGCACCTCCAGAAGGTTGACGTCCTAAAGAAAGCAATAGAGGAAGGCGACCAGTCCAAGCTTCTCAGCGATGCCGACGTGAAACAGCTGGCAGCCAGTCTTTACAGCCTACCTCACTTTGGGAAAGACCTCCAAGACATCATCAAAAACCAGGAACAGGCAGGAGACGCGGCGTATCGAGAGCGGTCTTACAACGTGTATGCCGGATCGCACTGGGGGCGTGGTACCCGGCAAAAGTCCCACGGGGAAGGGCGCAAAAGCCAGCCCAACCACAAACCTCCATACCCGGCGAACCCGTCTTCATCCTATGAGCCAATGCCTGGAGCGTTTCCCCACCAGCCCACCGAACTAAGTATCCGACATGCGGCGCCGCCTCAAGATTCAAGTAGTTGGCAGTTTTTTAGTTATTCTAAAGGGGGAGAGTCGAATAAGAAGGAAAAGCTATTTAATCGGATAGGAAAATGGTTGTCGTTTCTCTAATAACTAAACACATGAGTTCGAGGGTACAATACCCCCCCCCCTTTTTTTTTTTTTTCTAACGCACGACCTGATCATACCTAGCTAGTCCCCAACTATACGTACGGCGAGGAGCTTACTTAGATAGTTACTGTTTATCCACTTTGCTATAGGATAAGTCCAGGCCTGTAAAGATATAAGCCTAGCGCGCCTCTCTGCCTCCTAAAGGTGAAGGTCCTTGATTAGTTAGGTACGGAGCGGAATTTCCGATATTGTTAGAGACATCATATGTCACATTTGAAGCTAACAGCATTCTCGCATTCCTAACCTTTGCCTCCCCTCCAAGTCCTCCAAGCGAACCGAATGAGAGGAGAATGTAGTGGAGATGGTGGGATTCTCAAGTAGGAGATTCATGCCACACGACTGTCGACATGATCCACATCCTTTCTGTAAATTCACATGTGTTTCCACTGCCTCCAAGACAAATTCAGTACGGAGGCATGCCCAAAGCTTCCCTCCTCCCAGTGCTCGCAGGATCCAAGTACGGCACTCCGCCAATACCCGATGCACGAACACCAGTCCTGATACCATCTACCAGGTGCGTGTCGGGCTTTTACCTTTACATTAGCACTCATGTAAAATTGCCTTCTCCGGCTATCTAGTGGCAGGAGATGGGGAGAATAAAAATAGGAAAATACTTGGAAAACTTACAGTGGCAGCATGCAAAGTGCATTCGTTACTCCAGATAGCACATGCACCTCTGGTCCAATGCATCCTGGCTACGCAGTCATGGTTCCGCGTGATGAGTCTGAGCACATAATCTCGGATAATCTGGTCCTCGTAGGTGTGAACGCCGTCGATACGAGTGACGTGGAGGCCAACACCTGCGAAGAGGGATTTCCAGCCCGTAACCGGGTGCGTCCGAATGACCGGGTGGGATGGGCTAAACTCGTAGTCTACGTTTAGAGGCGAGCCTCTTGGGGACGTGACATCGTAGCCCCCAGCCTCACATGCGGATTTGAATACGGGTTGAGCGCAGGTGGCGGTCAGCGTCTCGAGGAAGGCTCGGAACGGCGGCGAGAGCCTGTCATACAGTTCGTAGCCCGACACCCAAAGGGTGTCACCCCCGGCTGGCGGAGTATCCTGCATGCGGAGGAAAGAGAAATCGGAGGGGCAGTTTTCGAAGAGACCTTATCCGTATAAGCAGGGGGCGTCTATTAACCAAACAATGTGTATTTGGAGAGATGGGAGAAATATGGACAGCGTCAATCAGGGGAAACACACTGTCGCTATGCCATTCACGGCCCAGATCCCGTGGCTCATTAAGTGAGCCAGGGCGATTCTTCATTGTGGCATACAGCTTCTTCGCAGCCTCGGAATTGATAACGTAGCTAATTGTTTTCTGTCAATTGATTCAGCAATTCGCGAAATGAAATAATACGTCTCTCACATGTTCTTGTCCGTAGTACCATCAGCCATGGGCAGGTTGTTCGGGTCGTTGTACAGAGGATGCACATGGAGGCCGTGGTCCGCAGGTCTTCCGGTCAATTTGCCAAGCATATCGGTGATATACTTCTGCTCCTCGACAGAGAGATCGTCCTGGGCGGCACGGAAGAAGACAACCCCACGCTCGCAGATGGTGATGGCAAGATCGCGGAGCTGCTCTTCGGCATTGGGCGCATTCAGCATGTCCTTGAGCTTTGCCGTCGGATACTCACGGCCGATGATGGGCGAGACATCGACATACTCGAGATGGTCGATTGACGTGCCCCGTTTGAGCGGTTCACGCTTCAACGTCTTGGAGCCATTGGTACCGTTGGTAACGGAGCTCATTGCGCAGTTAGGGTCAGAGGGTAGTGTTAGTATTGACTGTTATACTGTATGTGTATGCGTCTTGCCGTTTACGAACTCGCTTCGGTGTGGCAGTTTGGTTGTGTGGAAAAACAACAACCAGGGAATAAGTTCGTCCGAGCAGGGAACCGTAGAAGTTCTTTTAAGGTGCATGGCGTATCCGAGTCTATCTTGAAGTACCGCGGTATAAAATCCGGGGTGCGCATTACCGCGCTGGCGGGGCTTTGTGGGGTGCATTCTTAGTGCGGGGAATATAATCTAAAGATGGATACAATCAGCATCTATGGAAATTAGATTTAGGCTCCGGCAGTGGCAGGCCGCAAGGATGTGGGTTAGGATAGCAAATATCGGTCTTATATGATTCGTGGGTGGTGTGTTGCGCCGCCTCCGACGTGCGGTTGGAGATGCATGAGATCTCCGCGTCTTTCCCCGGCCGTGGGTGGGTCTCGTTACATCGGTGGTCGACGTGCTTAACCTACCGAACTGCCGATCATGAATGATCAAGGCGAGCAGCAGAAAGTCGCTTAGCGCTGGTGATTTGAAATCATCTGGGTTCGGGAGTGTCCCTCTCTTCTTACTTCGGCCTCGACTGCTGCTCATTGAGCCAAGTGAGGGGGCGTCGCGGCGTTTATGGTCCGAGACGAAGGGTAGATGTGTGTGAAGGATCACATTGCCGCGCTTCACAGAATACATCCTTAAATCCGACAGTCCCTGACAATCAATCTCCAACCCCGTCACAGTCGTAGGAACCAGTCAGGTGGTGATTCCCATATATTATTCTATCGTCCCAGCAGCGTACCACCTACCACCAACCCGTCACTCTAGTGGCATTACCTTTGGCGTAAGCATACTATCCCGGCCTGTCACAACGCCTTTGTTTCCAACATGGTTGCGGCTGTCATCTCCGCCAATCCGTTGCAGCTGGATATCAGCAGTCATCGGAAGTGTCTGTTGATCTGCTTCATCGTTACCCTTGCCAGCTTCCAGTATGGCCTAGACTACGGCCTAGTCGGTGGCTTCATGGCGATGCCTGGCTTTCTCAGGGTGTACGGCTACTATGACGAACAGAAGCAGAAATGGGCCATCGACCCGACCGTACAGCAGCTTATCTCGTCACTGATGACTATCGGGACCTTCGTGGGCTCGCTGCTTGTTGGTCCCTTCAGCTCCAAATTTGGCCGAAGGGTGGGTTTGTGGTCGGCCTCCATTTTGAATTTTGTCTCGACGGCTGTGATGCTTGGGACCACAAGCATCGGCGCCCTCTACGCTGCTCGTTTTCTACTCGGTGAGCACTCTGTCCTTGACTTTTTCCCCCTTTTTTTCTTTTGAAGATTACGGTCATTAATATGAGGTTGATTCCAAGGCATCTCTGTCGGCTGGTTCCTCACTTTCGCTCAGGTCTACGTTAACGAAGTGGCCCCGGCCCATCTCCGAGGTATAGCGTTTGCCGTATACCAAACCCAACTCTCCTCCGGCTCCATCGTGGGCGCAGCTGTCGACTATGGCACGCATCTCATGCAAGGAAAGGAGGCGTACCGTATTCCCTTGGCTGTCTTCTTCGTAGTACCTACGATCCAGACGATCTCCCTCTTTTTCTTCCCCGAAAGCCCCCGCTGGCTGATGACCCAGGGGAGAGAGGACGACGCGGAGGCATCCTTGAGAAAGCTCCGTAACAGGAACATCAAGGAGAGCGAGTTCCAGGCGGAATTTAATGAGATCCGCATCTCGACCGCCGAGCAGATAGAGAATAGCACAAACAAGAAGCTATGGATCGAGATGTGGAAAGGAACCGACCTCCGTCGAACCCTTCTCTCCATTGCGATTATCTGCTTCCATTGCGCAAATGGTCTGTTTAATACCCACTGCATCAAATATTTCCAGACCGATTCACTTTCGTACTAATAAACTCCTCCAGGCTCCTCATGGTTGAACATTTACACCACCTATTTTCTCGACATCGCAGGCGTTAAGGAGGCATTTGCCTACTCCACCATGGTGAGCTGCATGGGTCTGATCGGTGTCCTCAGCAGCTTATTTTTCGTTCGACGTCTCGACCGCCGCCTCATTGTCATGCTCGGCGTTGGCGCCTGTGGCTGCTGCCAACTTGCGTTTGCCGTTGCATGGACGGTGGCGCCAGAGAGTACGGCTGCCGGTAAGGCTGTGATCGCCTTCATGTCGCTGTTCACCTTCGCCTACGTAGCCTATGGTAAGCCTTGATCTTGTTTCCTTATCGTTACGCTATGGCAAACTGACTGGGCGGGAAATTATTTAGCACCATACGCCTGGCTCCTGGGAGGCGAGTACCCCAACAACCATCTCCGCGCTCACACATACGGAGTCGCTACGGCTCTCAACTTCCTTGGGAACTGGCTTGGTGTTTTCACTGCGCCGTATTTCATCAACCCCGCTGGTCTTGGATGGCGTGCCAAATATGGGTTCGTTTCTTAATTCTGGTCCCAACTATCTTCTGGCCCCTGGTAATACTGCTAACGCCTCATCTTACTAGTTATATCTGGTTTGGTTCAAACGCGGTCCTACTCATCTTCACCTACTTCTTTATACCCGAGACTCGTGACCGCACCCTCGAAGAAATTCACGAGATGTTCCAGGCTAAGCTCCCGGCTAGAAAGTTCAAGACGTATGTCTGCACGGGCACCGAAACTATGGCAAAGGCTGCCATTGCGAAGGAAATGGAGCTCGGAAATGTCGATCATATAGAGAGAACATCTACGGTTTAATCGGGATTAATTAGGACAGTCTAATCGAGCAATAGATTAGGTGAACTGCTGCCACTCAGTTTGTTGGATGAAAGTTGGGCACTCGGCGTCGCAACTAAGGACTAAGAATGCTTTCCAGAGGGAGACCTCTTCTAGGGGATTAGGTATAAATTAATACACGCCAGCTTCTCACCGGCTTATCTTACGGTAACGCAACCAATAATCAGCGAACAGAGAAACCTTTGCTATCGTTATGTGGCTGAATTCGGTCGGGTCACAAATCAATGTCATGAATTTGCTAAGAAAAGGCAGAATCCTGGATGCATGAGGTTGATTTTAGAATACAGGTTCCCTCAGGCTCTATCAGATGCAATGGTGATCAATGATGCTCGGTAGAGCGTGTTGGGCAACAACATTGTTGGGCATCTATGACGGGATAAGAACCCGTAGACCACGCCGTTCCAAGGAGAGGTTCCCGGAGAGGACACAAAACACAAACACCCATCAACTCAATCAAGACACACGATCATCCCCAAATCGTTGGATACACGGGCAATCTGATAGTTGATGCCCGACTACTAGAAAGTCCAGTCCCTCTGATTCTGTTGACACTATCGAACCCATTTGGTGTTCTCATCCCCCACAATACAAACAAGCAGCGGCGCTTCGGGTGTCCCGTAAATGATAAATCGCCCCATCATGAACCCCGACTTCCGCTACGGTGTTCTCGACCAGGCGAAAGAGCAGATTCGCCTTCTCAAACTCTTACCCTCGTCACTGCCATCGCCGCCACCAACACCACCACCACAAGATGACACATTTTGCGACTGTGTTCCCCTGGTATCCGGTTTACGTTTAATCAAGCGCCTATTCCCACCACAATCTCCACCACCGCCACCACCGCCGCCGCCAGAACCATACAATGGCATTGATTGCGAGTTCCTTCCTCCAGTGTCCTTGTCAGCGGACGGTGAAACAGTCGCCTACGAAGCCCTTTCATACACTTGGGGGGGCGCGACCTCGCTGCTTAGCATCCGGCTCGACAAACAAAACTTCAACGTCACACCGAACCTACACGCTGCCTTGACGGCCCTCCGTCATCCGAGCGAGCCGCGAATTCTGTGGATCGATGCCATCTGCATCAACCAGGACGACAACGACGACAAGAACTACCAGGTTCCGCTGATGGGGACCATCTACACGCGCGCAACCGTCGTCGACGTCTGGCTCGGTCCGGAGGAGTCACCTACGCCCTCGACCAAGTCAGTCTTTGACGTGCTCGACAAGTCAAGTCTCTCCGGGGATGACGAGCGGCCTGAGCTGAAGACGACCAATGGTGAGTTCGTTGGTATCTACACGTGGAAGCCGCGCCTCGCCGAGCTCAAGGCGTTTTCAGAGCGGCCATACTGGACCCGCATCTGGGTCATCCAGGAGGCCACCCTTGCGAGAAAGATCCACGTCTACTGCGGCAGCAGACAGGTGCAGTGGGATCTGCTCCGGGAGCACCTCCGCGCCCTAGAAGAGGACCACAAGGACCAATTTAGTGATATCCCAGAGGAGAACATATCCAAAGACCCGGAAGAGAATAGGTTGGCTGTCGACTTTGAAGACATCTTCCGCAGCCAATTCGCCACCCTCCTCAAGAACGGCATGTCCAGGGGCGTGGAGAAGAATAGGCGCCCGCTGCTTGATCTCTTGCACGACTATTGGCAGAATGCCTGCGGAGATCCCAGGGACAAAGTCTACGGGCTGCTCAGCCTCGCCAGCGATGTGTCTGGGGGCGCGGGTGGTATGCCGCTTCGGTATGGTCAGCCTCTCGCCTTTGTGTACTTGGATGTGCTGCACTTTGCCTTGGCCAACTGCTACGGCCGGGTCAACTGGGCCAAATTGGCTGCTCTGAGCAACAGGATGCAGAGGGCCTTCGGCTCGGGTCCCAATGGCGACGTTTCGCGCGAGCTTCACACCTCAAGACACCCGCAAAGCCAGGACGCAAACTTCGTCACCAACAGGCCCCTCTGCGTCTTCCTCTTCAAACCATCACCGATCTTCAAATTTGGGCCAGCGCTGGGCGAGTACCGAAAAGATCCCGGAAGTTTCGAGCTTGGCCTGATCTTGGAGCAGCGGGCGCACCTGTTTCAGATGTATGACTATCGGGTTAACGGAGTCTTGCAGTCGGCGCCGTGGAATACGATGCGCACACTCGATTACCATGTCAGAGAGCAGGGGGCGGAGCATCAGCAGCCGCCGCGCGTCGTGTTCAACTACTACCATCATGCCGGTCGAGACGAAGACGACAAAGAAGCAAACCCCAGATTACGAGGAGTGTTGCATCCACTGGACAGGCCTTCCCTCTCAGCAACGATACCAGAAACAGCACTGGATGGCGCCGACCCCTCACAGTCGTGGGACAAATACCGGCTCTTCTCCGTCCAGGGAATTGTGGGTTTAGTCTTGGGCATCATCACGGACCAGGCCGAGGACGGCGACTACCTGGCCTGGCTAGACGGATGCTACTCGGCTGTCGTGTTGCGGCCTGAGGCGTCGGGAGACGGGTTTGTGCTCGTCGGGCGCGCCATCGTCTGCCCAAACCACGGGCTTGACCCGCGGCTCAACCTCGTGAGACCGTCAGAGAGCCCGGTGCTGCAGTGCCGCGATGTGCCCTTGGATGTTTTTCAAGTGATTACAAATTGGTAATGTTGATTCGTGGCGAGTCGGCTAGATGTGGTAGGTCGCCCAACAGATCCGCGCCCAGGAGGCGATCAGATTGGAGTCCTATATCAGTTGATACGATGTTTAGGTTGACGTTAGGAGCTTTACAGCAGCTAGGTACTGGAGTGGTTTTGTAGCTTATATAGATATTTACTCTGGGCCTCTTCTTCCTAGACTCCTTGCCCTTCACATGCGACCCAGTAGAGTATGGTTTGTCAAGAAAGATATATCATCGGCTTGAGGCTGTGGAGATTCCTTCAAGAACTCGGGAAAGAGCCGAAAATATCTATCCGGTTCCTACTGCGATTTTTCCACAAAAGCCTTGCTTCACATAGCTCCTGTCCTAGTGCAGCATTTTGAGCTGCCGGACTAAAGCGTCGTGGCCGCAGCCAACAGAAACAAGAACATCCGGTCGATCGCTTAGCATGTGCGGCCACAGAGATTGTGCCTTGAGGAGAGTCACCTCGGCCGGACAGGCGAAGCTGCTAGCGCCACCCAGGTGTCGGTAGCTGCCTAGTCCCAGGTTGCGGGGCCTCAGGGAGTTCAAAAGAAACGGTCGCCTTCGCTGCTTCGCCGATAGAGTAGATCTCAGCAAATTTGGGACTTTTAAGATTCCTCTGAGATGGATCGAGATCTTGATTTTGATTTTGGCTGATGTCAATAGCTTCTCTGTCGGAGTTCGTTAGAAGCGTTCTCTCCCATCCACAAATGACCCAAAGCTCAGCTGGAGAAGGGTGGACCGTGAAGAATGCTTCTATAAAATTAAACGGAGAAGTCGTCGACTGGGAGATGTGATCGAATGTGAGCTGATGTAAATGGCATAGTTCCTCTAGGAAAATGGGCATGTTATTCTCCCTCCTACTGTCATGTATGGCCTTCGTCAAGGAGTCGATCATCATATGCAGGACTTCAATTTGCTTGAGAATCTCATCTGTGGTTTCGTCGGAGTTCCATTCTTTAATCTGAGCTGGGTCGCTTTGGTCGACCAATATGACGAGCGATGGAAGCGACGTCCTGTTGACGGCAAACGTCTTCGCCTGCTGAGACCATTTCACGAGTTTCTTGAGAACCTTGCCCATACTCTCAAGGTTTGGTCCGGCCACGACATATACAACAACATCTGAAATGTTGTACACGAACTTTGGGAAGAGTTGCCCCACAACCTTCGAACCGGGCTAATTTAGTTTATGCTTCGTGAACCTCATCTCGCAGACGGAATGGGGTGCTGCAAGAGTCCACTTTTAGCTCTCCATAATTCGTCAAATGCGGTCGGTATATTCCCCAGCCCCTCACATGGCTTAGTGACAGGGATAATAGATGTGGTGGTCCAGTCAAGATCAAGAAGGATGATGCATGTCGTCTGCCGCTGCGAAGGTCACAATGCCTGTTGGGGGCGGGCTACGACGTTGTGGCTATGCTTCAATGTTGAGAAATACAGCTCAAGCGCAGGCTACTAATTTGTCGGATGCACATTATCGATCATTGGAAGTGTATAAACTACAATTGCACTCCTCGTGCTCCCCGACCATAAAAGAGGCGCCGCCAGCCAACTCATCCTCACCATCACTCAATTCCACTTATTTTCACCCACTTCACCGACTGTGGTTGAGCGGAGTGAAATATCCTTTTCATCTTCCCAGTGAACCCGTCTTCGCCAGATAATTCTGCTATGGAAACTCGAGAGGAAAAGCTAGCTACCTGGGCTGATCCTTTGATCAACCGACAGCAAAGGGTCAGGATCTTAACAGGTTCGGTCTCTCTCCCTCTCAGCCAAACAACTCGGAAAATTGCCCCCGCGTATCAGAAGACAAAATTCAATTCGACCAAATTGAAAACTGTCTCCTGAACACTCACCATGACGACGTAAGCGACGGCAGTTGTAATGGCGATATTCAAAGTCCGTGGCAATTTAAAGTAGTATCTCTTCCCCGACTCCGGCCCGGCAGGCTTGTGTTATCCATTCCCAAGCAAGTCTTCCAGAAGATCCAAGACTCGTGGAATCACCACCCGCGCACAATCGAAGTATTCCTCTCCAACAACGGAGTCCTCACGACGTTCCAATCTTCCAGCAGCGGACGAACCTCCCTTATCCTAAAAGTTGCCAATTCTCGCTCCACAGGCTTCGACTGCGTATCCGTAACCTGCGATCCTTCTCGTCGCACTACCTATGTCTTATATCACCACCTCGAAGATGAAGATTCCGTCTTCGCTACCCTGCTCTCCACCCCGGAGCGATGCGTCGACTCGCATTTCTTTGTCGCGGCCCTCTATCGCTCGCATCATCAGCACATGGAAGCCCACCGCAATACCATTGATGATACAATCCAGAAAATCGAGCGACAGACGGGCTTCGGAAACCCCGGGAGGCTTACGAATCCTGGTCGCCGCCCCAGCGGGGACGAGTATCCAACTCTTGAGGATCAGAAAAGAACGATTCAACAACTGAGCTACTGTCAAACGGGTCTCGCAATCATCGGACACGTCGCGCGATGTTGTTCGGATTGCGGAGAGTGGCTTGTTCAGGCTATCAATGAGAAGCTTCTGAGTGGGCAACCTCCGCATCACACAGGGGAACAGAGCAATAGCTCCCATCATCACCGGCGGGATCAGCACTTGTGGGAGAGTCTAAGGGCTGTGCGGTTGATGATTCGCGACGACGTGGAGTATACAAGGAGGCGGACTGTTACGCTGTTGTCTCAGGTGCAGCAAATGAAGGATCGGGCTCAGAGTCAGACCAATTTCGTGAGTGATAGTTGCCGGGAGCTTCATATATCCTGCGATCGCTAACATTTCAAGCTAGATGTTAAACACCATCACACAGAGCGACGCCGAATATACGGCGGCAATTGCTGTAGACGGAGCGACAGCATTGCCATGAAAACGATCTTAATTCTGGGTATTGTTTACCTGCCGCCCACATTTGTAGCCTCACTGTTCAGCATAGATATGTTTGATTGGGGCGGTGCCGACGGTAAAGAACCGTCTTCGCTGACGGTATCGCGGAGTATGTGGGTGTATTGGGCGGTAACTCTTCCGCTGACAATTGCAACCTTCCTTGTGTGGGTTCTTTGGTCCCGGAGGGAAAACCAAAAGAGCACCAAGCGACTGATGATTTATCGCGCGAAGGGCCCCTACTCCGAGGGCGCTGCTGCTACTGTGATGAATATGGCTGGTCTTGTTCCCTGCGAGAAGATAGTCTGAAGAGAAACGGGCTCCTGATCCGGAATTCCATCATTCCTATCAGCTGAGCCTCGTTTACCTACACCCATAGCCATTGTCCCAATCGTGCCCTTTAGCCGTTTTATGTCGTATCTTCGCCCGTTTGCACAGGATTCCCCATCTACCTTTGTTTCATCAATGTCTTAATTTCAATTTTAATATAGGGGGTATACCTTCAAAAGAGAATATATGCCACTAGAAATTGAAATTCAGTATGGTGGATGGTTCGTCTATTGTGGAGGATTGCTATGCCCTACAAAACTCCATAGCCTGGTCCACAGAGATGAGATGAACAGGGCAGCGAATATCCAAGTGACCCTCAGCGTGGTAACGGGTAGAATAATCGCAAAGCCACATAGCCATATGACCATAAACAACACTTTTAATCTTGCGGCTAATTTACAAACTTTAGGTTCAAGCAGGACGATTTCATATGCTAGCAATGTCGGACTTATCATTCGGCTATGATAGGCGAGTTTCTTCCAATTCCAATGCGAGAATTTAGACTCTTCTCGCAGAAGAATCGAGTTTGCCTCTCCGGTTCACGAAGGTTAGCCGCACAGTTTCCCTCGCGTTGAAGCGGCGCAACTCCGAAAAAAAAAAAAAATAAAACTAAAAATAAAAATAAAAAAATAAATAAACCCATATACTTACAAGGTGTGCCGTAGCCAGGCTGGAAACTTCCGCTAACCTCTCTCGACGTTGGAAATCAGGCGCGGATGTTTGCGAGGGGCCATTATTTGGAGGCGTGCTCTCCCCTTGCGGAGATGGCCGGGGACCATCTTGTGGTCGTCGGCGGGAAGCGCCGCAGAGCTCGATCAAGGCGAAGAAGACGAGGAAGAGCAAGAATAGTGGCATAAGCTGGCCGAAGTTGGGGTCCGCCTCCGTAATCTTTTTGGGCCTGTACGAGATCCAGAAGAACAGCTGGGCGTTCCCGAGAGAAAAGAAAAACCAAGTCCAGTAAACCTCCCTGGTGAAGCTATTATGAATATCGAGTGCGTCGTGGATCCAGAAGCTCAGGCTGAAGGTTCGCTGAACAATTCTGGTTGGATATCGGTTGAAAAGACCCGGCAGAGAAGGCCAATATCTTTGCTCGAACCTGACGACCTGAAGGCCCAGTTTTCGTCCACAGTTTATAATGCAGCGTGCGAACAGCTGATGGAAGCGGTGTCTCTGTGGCGGGTAGTACATGTCGGCCAGCCGCCTCGCACAACCGACAAATAAAAAAAAGCCGATTAAAATTCTTTTCATCCTGTCGGCGACGTCGTTGTAGTCGGGGGAAGGATCGGAGGAAGAGTTATAAGACTTTGCTTCGCATGCTGTGAGCTCTCGCTCCTTAAAACCTTGGGGACTAGATACGCCGAGGATAACCAGGTAGATGATTAGGTATGCCGAGATTAGAAGTGCCCTGATATTCCGCAGCCATCGGCTCTTGTCACCAAAATAGTCGCGGATCACTGTGAGGGAGCAGATGTGGATGATGAAGGAGACCAGGCTCAGCTAGATGGCGACCTGGAAAGTGAGCACCGTAACCCTGGTATCCCAAGACCGTACACCCGCGTGCATAAACAACACCGAGAGGGCGATTGCGAACCCGGTGACGAGGTGCTGGTCGCTCATAGTCAAAAAGAACTTCTGTGTTGCCTCGACTCGTCGTTTCCGGGACTGGCTCATTTCAGGCACGGGAGATCCGACGGGAAATTTTGTTGCAGATGGAGCATTGCTGCTTTGAGCCGTGTCTATTAGGGAGGTATTGGTAGCAGCTCCTCCCGAGGCACCCCCAGCGCTTAGGCCTGTAGATGGGGTGTAAGACTCTGGGGCGATGTCTGATATCGGCTGGCTTTCTGCTGGGGTGAGGGTTAACAGTTCAAAGGTATTAGTTCCGGGCTGCGATGAGATTAAAATGTTCCTGATACGATCGATTGATTCATCCGACAAGGTGCATGCGGTTAGGTCAAAATCTGGCGGCTTCGAGAATAAGTCGAGCTTTCCGAGCACGAGATGATCAAAGGCATTGTATCGATTTGGAGGGAGGCCTTTAGTGAGGTAAGCGAAAGGCAGCGCGAGGAAGGTGAGCCAGAGAGTGATCAAGAACGCAGCAATTATCTTCATATCTTATGGCTTAGCAGCGACAACAATTAAATAAAAAAAGAAGGCGGTGTATTGTAGTCCACTTACTCCCCAACCGGTAATGTCCGGATCACCTGAACCCACGTCCCCAGACACGGTGCAGTTGTGAGCTGCCATGACAGCTTGAGGTCTTGGGCGGCCAGGGGGTTGGTTTGTTGTCAAGTCAGGGTCCGCATTCTCAAACGGGGCTTCTGGCTATTAGCTTTTAATATGTTTTCGAAAGCCAAGAAGTGGCCATGGACTTCGAAGCTCGTTTGCCAAGGAAGACGCAGCCTGGCCATGTCACAGCTGCAACGCCGCTTATTGCCCTTGCCATGCATACTTCCCAGGAGGTTTGATTCGATGGGTTGTCAAGATGGATCTTCTCGAGAAGTTGAGGAGCCCGGGCTGCCCGGCTGATTGGTCGAGACTAGGAGATGGGCTGCATCCTTTCTTTCAGCTCTGAACACGAACAACATGGCCTGCATTACCAGGACCAGGCTGGATTCTGGACTCCCCGATTGGACCATTAGAATGGAATCATGGCGGGTATCTTTCTCCCATCAATTCAGTGGCGATCCTCATCTACCATCAAGACAAAGAACTGTCACTCAAGCCGGAGAATCCATGCGTTGAACTTCTGTCAACCCCGAATGGCAAGCACACAAGCCCTCCACCCTCAAGTTCTCAACCTCCCAGATCGAGGTAAATAGGCGATTTAGACAGTTACGGAGAGAAAATACGACCAGTAAACTTACTGAAATAAAGATGACCACATTGCGACTGAGGCATACTTTAGTTTGTGGTTGCACAGCAAAACCTATCCAGGACTCATTTTAGCCGCCCTAGATTACGACTTTCTCTACAAACCCAAAAAATAGGTAAGTGTATGTGGCTCAGTTGTTCTATCGACTATTATGAATCATGAATGGCAACGCAACCTTGAGATAGTGTGGACTGGACACAAGCGACTTAGGCTTGACTGGGTTCACTTGCCAGAGCTTGCTGGAAAGCAGCCACCACATCATGCTCGTGAATCCAGCTCGTATCGGCTCGGCTTTTCATCCTGGTTCTCAACTCCTCGTCTGTTTCCGTCTGTCCTAAGCGCTCGAGCCTCTTCTTACTGTTATCATTCACAATCTTTATCAGCCTGTCAGTGTGCGCCTTTCTAGTCCTTTCATACAACTTGAGTGCTGTTGCTATTCTATCTGTGAGCAGCTCCGTAGCATCTTCCGGAAAGACATGTCGGATGGAAGCGCCGAAAGCCCAAGCATCGTCAAGAGCCAAGCTTCCACCAGCTGCAAACGCGCCGCCGTGTGCATGAGCTGCGTCCCCGGCGAGGGTGACTCTCCCATCGCCAAGGACCCAAGTGGCGAGACCGTGAGCTGCTACGTTGGGATAAACTTTAGTGTAGGGAATCGCATCAACAATGGCACGGATGGGCGGGCTCCAGTCTTTGTATTTCTCCTTGAGAGAATTCACGTCACCCTCTGTATCCCATTTGGAGGTTGTGCCAGCTGCATCAGGAGCGTGGGGATCGCTGTCGTAACCGGCAACAGTAGTGAACAAGCCCTTTCCAAGCTTTGAGACGAAAAAGGTCCGGTCTGGTCCCCAATAGTGGGTCGCTTCATCTGGTATCTCCGGAAGATGAGAAAGGTGAGAGATGGGAAATACCGAGCGGAAAGCAAGCCACCCTGTCCAAGCGGTGCCCGAGGTCGGGAGAAATGATGTGCGAACAGGAGAGTGAATACCATCTGCACCGAGAAGAAGGTCAGCCGCCGCTGTAGTGCCGTCGGTAAAAGAGATGACTAGTTTCTCGGTTGCGTTGTCAAACTTCACAGACTTGAAGCTTTTCTTCAGGTGAATCGTCGAGGGATCTACATGTTGCAGCAGCGCCTGCTGGAGATGCTCCCTATGGAAGCGAGCTGTACGATGGCGAGGTTCCACATGGCCGCGGTGAGAGTCTGCCGAGACAATTTCGTTGGTTTTCCAATGGCTAATCCCATATTCAGTCGCGGGCCCATATAGCCAAGTATTAGATAGCAAGCTGGCTTACCGGTATATCATGGGGTGTCCGGATTTGTTTCTGAAAGCAATCGAGTCATCCAACGCATTGTGCACGCCGAGTCTTTCAAGAGTTCTCAACCCATTTGGTCCGAGCGCGATAGAAGCTCCGATTTCTCGAAGTTCGTCGGCTTGTTCGTAGATCTGCACGTCGATGTTCGGGTGATCTTTTAGGGCAATGGCAGCGGCAAGCCCGGCTATACCAGCCCCAATGATGGCAATTTGAAGCTGTGTTGTTTGGGACATGCCGAATTTGTCTCTCGGGTCTCATGTGCTCCTACGACGACGAAGACTGCTTGGAAGTTGAGAGCAGGAACTTGCATGGTAGATGATATGCCTACCGGAACGTTTTGGATGTGAAGAGGGGGTACAGTGGAGCGTGATGCAAGATCAAGCACAAATGGCGACGCTACCATAATCAAGTCTGGTAGGGATAACTGGGCCCAATAGCTACCAAAATTCAATGTCTCCCTTTCGCCAGCTGTTGTCCAACAGATATAGCTGAGTCATGACAGAACCTTGCTGAATTAAGAAAGCTCAAAGTTAGTTTATACTTCATCAATGATCTATCTTATGTTTTAGTTATTTCTTTACAAGTAACTTGGTGGTGGTCATGAAATTCGATATCAAGAGACTAGTCATAAACACTCGAACAAGCGATTCAAATTACCACAGTACCAAACCTGAGATAAATGCCCAGTAATTAGTGCTCCTGCCCAGAGTTTTCATCCACTTTCATGATGACAAGTATTAAGGCTCTGCCGGAAGAAAAATTCCCTGAATCCTCCCCTACATCTCACTAAAGTTTTAAACTCCGTATTGAGTATCTCTGACAATTTTTGTGTGGGGATGGGGTGGGCAAGAATCCGAGGCAACGGATGGAATAGGCTTATAGGTATTAGCTATTGAGAAAAGATCAAAAGGCGACAAGTGGCGCAAGATTGAGGAGTATTGGTGTACAAGATAGGCTTTGAAAGTTAGTCGCAGCAGAAACCCAGCACTAACGAAGAGCGGCAAATAGAGAGCACCTATACCTATTTCGAAGTATTATGACGTATTCTGGATGGACACAATGGAACCTGACGACCCTAATCAAACCGCCGTAGGACATAAAACCACGAACCTCCAGGTGTATCCCCCTTTTAAAAGGGGAAGGCGGCCCATACCCGAGGTCCTTCTCGAGCACTACCTTCTTTCTCCCAAAACTGCGGGCGATTTGCTGCCGACATCCCCCTAGAATACTCACCACGTTCTGCGAACCCAATAAACTCGAAAGTGGTCCTAGCAAACTTGTCGATAACTCCAAATATGTCGTGGCGTATGAGGTAGAGATACCCCAACAGGACGGGCAAGACGGAAGAAGGCACAATGACTTCGATGAAGAGGCGGATGCTCCACTCGCGCTCGGCGGAGTACGTTACGAACGGGAGACTGAATATACTCTAGTCGAGTCGTGTTAGTCTATTTCTTTCTCAGTCGGGCTTGCGTGTACTATATATAATATGACATTGACTTACCAGTATGATGCTAGCAGGCGCGAAAATGAGTGCGATGACAGACAGCACGGCGGACTGCCGACTCTCATTTTGCGAAACAAGCGAGTCAAGCTATGGAGCACTTCGTTAGACAGACGGATTCTCCTTCTCGACGTTAAGCGGGGGTTGCTTACTAGGCCAGACTGAGCCTCGTACCGACCCCTCAAGCTTTCTAGTTGGCTCTTCATCCTCGAAGTGGTAAACCTTTCAAACGAAAGGTCATCGAGCGCCTCAATTCTCACTTCTTGACTTAGCGTTCTCCAGAGGAGCCCGGCAAGGCTTTCGGAAGAGCAGGAGGGGCCGCAGTCCCGCCTCACTATTTCGAAGCCCTCGTTGCCTTTACTCCATTCCGAGACAAAGTCCCAGACACCCAGCAGGAATTCCAGCGAGTCGGTGACAATATTAAGATTTGTCCGATAGAGCTGCAGCTTGACGGTTTTCGCCATGAAGTCGCTTCTCCAAGGCGATAACTGGGGCTCGTTGGTCCAGGTCGCCGTGTTGGTGGCCCTCTCCGTTGAAATAATGTAATCATTCAAAGTTTCTTGCCTCACGGAGCAGGACCATTTACATTCCCTCACCAATGCTAGTATTGTCGTCAAAGGGTGGTACCATGCCGGGGTTCCGTAGTGGGAGTCGATCTCCAGGGCTCTTAGTATGCGATCCAGGTGTCCATCTCTATTCATAGGGACTATCTTTTCGTTTTCGGAATGGTTGTTTGACAGATTGTCGAACAAAAGACATCGCGTGTTCATGACTGTGCGTCCATCGGCGCTAAACTGAATCCTGAGGGCGAAAAAGATCTCGCGAACGGGATATTTTGGAGAGCAGAAAATGACGTCTGTACAGTTGAGTTAGAGTCTTTGAGCCCACCCGAGAACATCTTGTCTCTACAACATGGTAACCCTACGTAACGTGATGGGCGCCGAATCTCCCGTGCTGGCGCCTCGGAAACAGGCGAACACGCCGCGCAAGGAAGGGATGATACCTTCCACTCTTCTGTGGAAATCGAGGGTGCCTATAATCTCTTGGAGCACCTCCAGCTTCGCACCGATTGGATCTACCGTCCCCGTTCCGGTAGTGGCACTAGGAGAATTGCAATTAGCGATGCTGATGGAGTGCCTGGCGCAAAAGCCGCATCATCCTCGACTTAGGCTGCAGTCCATTTTCAGTACATTAAAGTGAAGCATCCCGGCTCTACCTCCGCTTCAGCAGTTTTCTAGCAATCGTTAGTATTTCTGCATGCTCCGTGAGGCATCATCTAGCTTCTTGGACAACCTCAACTGACATCGACAAAGTCCTTTATTTGCGTCTCATCTCGCAGCCAGTTCCCTTGTAGTACCTTTCCTGGAGAAGCGACGTCATTATAGATTCAGGGTAACTCCGGACCCGACTTAGAAGGAACGCGCCCTCTCCTTTCGCTTACCAGCACTCGAGTAGCCACGGGCACAGAACAAGTGATTATCAGTCTCACACCTAGGACCGGACGCGTCGGTCACCGGCCCTGGTTCGACATTGCTTTCTGTCGCTATGGGGGTCTTCCGTTCTTCAAACAGTGGCAAACTCATTGCGATAAGTGAATACTTTGCGGTCAGAAAGGAAGAGCAACAACTTGAAACACAGTAGGCCAAATCCCGATAAAAACGAAGGAAGCCTTTCCAATTTGTTCTCATGTATCCTCCCGACGGGCCCATGAGTCTTGCCGCTTCTTCCCTCATTTCTAGGGCGGGATCCATTGGAGCACATCACAGCAGCCGATCCCGGCAACATGTCAGCACTGCCAACCCATGCCTGCATTAAACCCTGCAGACTGTCAAAATCCATCAAATAACGTTCGACGCAAGCCCTGTTCCCTAATGCAAAGTCAGCAAATATTACGGTAGGTATTGTGATTCGGGACAGGGAGTATACATACACGAAGCAACGGCTTTTCCATTCACAAAGGTCTAGACCACCTGAGCCAACCTCCTTTATCACTGTGCATGAGGCAGCTGTGGTCGAACGATTGAGCCGTTTTCGTCTCTGACTGGCTGACTTGGCTGCTGCACACGTCGTCCCGGGACGGCATTTGCATTTGGTGTGGCGGTGAAATGAATGAGCGTTGGCAGTACCGAGGTACTAATTGCGAATACTCCCGATGGTCTAGTTGGTTCATGACATCTGACTGTAATGGCAACGGCTCAATCAGAGGGTCACCTGTTCGATTCAGGTTCGGGAGATTTCAACATTTTTTTTTTTTTTTTTTTTTTTTTTTTTTTTTTTTTTTTTTTTTTTTTTTTTTGATATTTTAGGAGGTTCTACATATAGGCGCACTCCGACAGAGTACAGACACTTCATCCTTGAATTTCATCACGGGCTAGAATCCTATTCGGCCAAAACAATAGGGAGGGCGGGCAAGAGGAAAGCGTCTCTCATTAAATAAAGATGTCTATACGCAGGTGCATTGGACCATATATATATCATCTTAAGTCCAACGATAGTAGCTTTTAAAATTAGGCGATAACTGTCCTGACGAAAGTCGGTCCCTCTAAGTAATTTTCTTCTTTCAAGCAATCATTATGGCATTAGTGTGTTGCGTGTCGCATCTCTTGGGATGGCTCGCGTACCTAGTTCACTTTCCGAAGCACGCCCGACCGCAAGAAGGGAATCTCGAATCCTAACAAATCCCCAGTCTTCTTCTCTCTTACAAAAACAAATCTATCCAAGGGCTGCTTGCCATAGTGCACCCAGTCAGCCCCGCTCCAACTCAAGCAGGTCTGTGTACTCAAATTAGCAGCAGGCAACTCCGGGCCCTGGAGGAGAGTGAAGTCACTCCAAGTCAGCCTCCAATCTTCTCGGATCGCCGAAATGGCCGAATCGCAACCTTTCGCTGCCACCTCCGCCACCTCCTCGATCCCCGTAGGGAATAGACGCGGCGTCTCCACGCGGAGACCGAGCATATCGCCGTATGCATACTTGAAAATTTCCTGTATGCCAGCCAACATGTCGTGTCCGTCGCGGTACAAGGACCGAATGACGATAGAATCGCTGTCGAGCTCGACCGTGGCATTGACCACCACGCCATTAGCTTCTCCGGAAAACAGGCCAGTGTATTTCTCGGCTTGTTGGCGGGCAGCTTCGTCTACGGCGGGTACCACGGTGGCAAGGACGGCGTCAGAGATGGGATACATAGCTTCTGCCGCGCCGGCGGTGAGGACGACAAACGCTATGCCATACTCGTCGATGATTTTCAATTGCGATAGATAACCCCACGAACCACCCCCTTTTCCGTAGATGTCGACAACATGAGGGTGGTTAGGCGTGAGGTCCTTGGTGCGGAGGATTTCCCATGGGAAGCCGACAAGGAAGTTGAGGGATCCTAGTGAGGAAGACGGTTTCAGCCATGCGTTGACGTCGTTTGGGGATTCGAAGAGCTTCGTGGAGCGTGAGAGGATGGCATGGGTGAGAGCGGAGAGATCAGAGATTGAGGAGAATAGGCCTCCAACACTACAACAGCGTGTCAGTAATGGCGCAGGGTCTTTATCTCTTTTTAAAGTTAAGGTACTCACGGGGCGTTCAACCCGAAATCGCCTCCCCATGAGGTCTGGCCAGGGGGGATAACTGCTTTGTCGTTAGCCCCTGGGCTGGCGCCTGTGTTTGTCAATCTGAGTGGCTGGATTACAAGCTCGTCTAGAAGCTGCGTGTAATTCTTTCCAGTAGCTTCCTTCAAGGCAATTGCAAGGAGAGAGTAGCCGAGACTGGAGTAGACGGGCGATTGAGCCGGCAGTGAGACGGGGTATGAATCGAGGAGCCCTCTCAGCAGTCCTGGATTTGAATTAGTTAAAGTTTCTCGGTTTGATGATGGATGACGGAGCTATATTATATTATGCTGACCTTGCACATCACAATCGCCATTTAGGCCGATGGCTCCGCACTCCGGGAATTCTGAATCGTTTAGGTGTGGGAAGCCAAGAAGCTCGAATACTTCCCTAATATAATAGTATTCCGAGAAACCGTCTGGAGTGGACGATGGTCAACTTCGTATTCATGACCAACATTCTCTCAATACTTACAGATTGCCGGAGTTCCTGCCAAGTTATTACCGAGTGCCTTTAGGGTGATGTCGCTCCAGCTGATGCGACCATCCTCCAGCGATGGCAGATACTCCTGGACAGGACTATCTGGGTCGATTCCACTCTTGAGCAGAACGAGATCGGTGAAGACTTTAGAAACTGAGCCGATGAGATACTGAGAATCTCGGTCTAGATTCTTGGTGCCATTAACATTGGCGGGTGAGAGGTGGTGGAATTCCCAAATTGGGATGGCCGCATCTTGCTGGGAAAAGGAAATCAATGCTACCGAGAAGGAGCTGTTCGCTAGGTTCGACCCTTTAATATCGCCGTCGACTGCCTGCTGGAGTAAACCGGTCAAGTCCCCCAAGGCGGAGGTAACCACCTGAGAATTGGCCAAGTCAGTTGGTCGAGGGACTACGGGGCCGTTGGGCCGGCAGTCTATACTGGCAATTGCTAAGGTGCCGAAGAGAGCTGATATCAGTGAAAGGAAAATTCGAGCCATAGTGGAGGTTCTTGTGGTGACAATGGCAGATGGGTTGTTTGCGGATCATGCGAGAGGAAACCGAAAACAAACATTTTGAACGCGATAGCTGTTCTTAAATAGCAGAATCTAGATGATTGACGTTGTGCAGCGAGTTTAGCAACATGATCTGGATCCGTAATTCCGTATCGATCGTGATCTTCGAAATGTGAGGAATACGATTTGTGGGCCACCTTCGGCCGTCTTACTTTTTGGCGATGCCTAACTGGCTGCTAAAGACGGGACGTTTGCGAGTGCGACCTCAGGGCAAGACAGGTGATCCGTCATATCATATACGTTGTCCCGGGTTTTCATTTCCTTCCTAGTGTGAAGACAGAACACTCCGCAAACTGCAGTTCAGTTAATAATTGCCACTTATATGTGGTGGTAGATTATCACCACAGGTTTTTAGAAACGCAATACTATACAATTCTTGCCACCTTTCTGCTGTGGATAACAGGAAGAGCCACGGCAATGATCAATGTCTGATGACTGGAGGTGGCTCGTCATTCAGGTACCAGCAAGGGGTAAGAGGAAAGGGAGGAGGAGCATAAATAGACTTCTCATTTCGAACACTGCGCTAGACCTCTGCCTTATGGAGTTTTTCAATTCTGAGTAGCCTATTCTCCGTGCTCTGATACTGTAGCTTCTGGGACTCAAGAGAAGGCGATGAACGGGGTTACGAGTACGCAAAACACCATGTAGAAGTTTGTCAGGGGGGAGCATCACTCATCTATCGTAGATACCCGTTTGTAACAATGTTCTACCAGTAGATAAGCTGAGTTGTAGCTTGCGCTATCTACAACAAACCAACTCTGGAGGCTCTTGAGATCGAGAGACTCAGACATGGGGCGGTAACGACGTTGCAGCTGAGGGCAGCGATGGTCTCTGTGGAGTCGACTATATAGAGAGACTTGGAGCAATTTGCATTGACTCGACCGACCAGTCAGGCGGAGAAGTCGCACTAAACGCGGGGGGAGGGATTAATTACTAATTAGTCACCGAAGATAAGGATCTGGGACCGTAGGAAGCTGGTTTGCTTCGGCCCACCGCTCTCTTCATAATCGTACAATGTTGTATCCGAGGGCAAGGCGCTTCGAAAACCCAAACTTCTCACTTCGCATTTCCCCCACCCGCCTTGAATCTCTCCAAGATGTCGACTAAGAAGGCTCCCTACGGTAATTAATGTCCCGTACTTTCTACTCCCCTTCCCAAACCTCGAAGAGTCCCTAGCGCTATTCTCTCTTTCCACCTCCTTGTTCGTTTCATAAAGGCGGTGCTAACGCGGGATCAAGTAACGCTCGATGTTTTCACAAATAAAAGGTAAAACCCTGTAGTTCTAGTGCGACACACCTTAGGATTTTCAGTTGGACAAAGGCTCACTCGTTGGTTTTATTAGGTTCAAGGGAAACCAAGTAGCTGTCGTCGAAGTTGGCGATGACCCTCTACCGCCCGACCATATGCAGATGATCGCACGCGAGTTCAACTTCTCCGAAACCGTATTCCTGCGTCGAAACAGCGATGGGGCGTTATGCATCAACATTTTTACTCCTGTCAACGAGATGGACTTTGCCGGTCATCCCGTTATCGGTACTGGCCATGTGGTATTTCGCCAGCTTCTCCCAAGCCTCGTGAATGGCCCGGTCGTCTCAGAGATCCCTATTTTGACTAAGGCGGGACCTGTCGTTGTACGACATGATTTGGCACAACGGACTGTGGCTGCTGAAGTGCCACATAACGTCCATATCCACTCACGATCTACCAGTAAGGATAGCCTCATCGCCACGCAGCCAAGCTTGAAGACCCAGGCCTCCTCGCTGGAGCAGGCTTATCCAACCGTTTCCATCGTCAAAGGCGTCACCTATACGTTGGTCGATTTTACAAACTACCCCGAAATGTTTGCAAATATTGCTGCCGGGCCTAGCCAAGTGACCGAGCTGGATGATGGCTGGGGCCCTTCTTTTATGGGGGTCATGTACTATCATATAGCATCTGATGCTTACGTTGAGGATGACAGAAGGGTGCAAGAACTTCGGGTCCGCATGAGTGCAATCAACCTTGAGGACCCCGCCTGTGGGAGCGGTTCATGCGCTCTGAGTTCTTACCTTGCGCTTCAACATGGGGCTGGAGGCGGAAAATATAGATTCTACATTGACGAGGGACAGGAAATTGGTCGAGACAGCAATATCATTGTTGATGTTGTACTGAATGGTACTGGAAGGGGTGTGTCAAGTGTTTCTCTCTCTGGACCAGCAACGCTGGTAACCGAAGGCACTTTGTTTCTACCTGAGTGACGAATTTTCATACTTTAAACCTACTTATTCAAAACCCAACGAATAGACAATGTGGCGTGGTAGAGAGACCATCAAAAAGTTCATCGTTTTCAACAGAATGCCAGGCTGATTATAGTCATCTCATCCTTCCACTATCAGCCTGCTTGCACCCTCCTCCCCGGCCCGAAACAAAGACAGAAAAGAGAGAGTAAAAGCGGATCAGAAAAAGGTGAAAGAACATACTAGCCTTGCCGACGTGTAAAGCTCGCTTGCGACCATGGGAGACTTTGGTTCCACTGGAGTCCCCAACCTCGAGCCCCATATCCGGGCCTGACAAAACCCTAACAACGAACGGAACGCAAACGGGAACCTCGACACTGGGGATTTCGAGATAGACTTTTGGGCCCATCAGTCATCCTACATTGCTCAGTTACGAATATTAGTCTTCGTCTTTTGCGGCCACAGTACCGCAGACATACGAGACACAAGCTCCCTCATTAGCTCGGTAGATCCGAGCCGAGATCCCGATCAAACATGAACTCGAAGCCATGCGAGAGGATTGGTGAGCAAAAATGATGGAGACTCCTTCATATTCCAGAGGGGCGCGCCGCCGCCTTCGTCGCACAAATCCTCATCCCCAACATCAACAGACTTCGAGTGCCGGGCCTCTGGAGGAGAGGCCAACGCATGCTCATCAAGGCCGCTTGACTGAGAAGTACCAGAGTCCAGTTCCGAGTCAGACATTGCATCCTCATCCCCCGAATTGTACCTGAGGTACTCAGGGTTCGCTGAGTAGGTATTCGAGTCATGCTTTTTCCCTACGAGGATTTTGTGCTCGATCGTCCATCGTGCATCGTTTTTCACATCTTCTGTTAATTTCAGAAGTAGCTCGAGGCGTCTCGAAGCCGCATCATCACCCTGATCCTGGTACACATCAGGGAGCCTCCATGAAGGGTATAGGTTCCTGTGACCGGGCCGCACGTCAACCCGGTCCTGGTGGGCCTTGAAATAGTGGGAGCAGAGGCGGCAGGTAGCCTTGCTGCTACCAATATACTTCCATTGGTTCCAATATCGTGCGGGGTGCGAGATTCCTTCATCAAGGAGATGATGGTGGAGGAGCACTTCGGCGTGCACGACTGGTCTAAATGACTTGCTTCGAATCTTATTGTAGATGAGCCTGTCGAGGTCGAAATTCTGCAGTTTTTGCAGTATTTCTTCGAACAAGGGATGTGGCTCAGAATTATCGTCCTGGATCATGTCCTCAACAATCCGAGCTGCTGTCAGTCCCCTATGGGAAACTGGCCTAGGTGCGGGACGGCTTGATGGAATTGGAGTGATAGTGAAGGATTCGAAAAGCTTGGGCCAACGCTTCCAAGACGCGATAATTATCTCTGCCGCTTGGCGGTAGGACAAGAGACGCCCGAGGAAGTGTCGGAGCTCGCACCATATCTGGGACCTGGAGAGTTCTCCGTCTTTTGCTTTTTCAACAATGGCTTTCTCGAGCTCCGTGTTCTTGAGTGCGTGGATGGCCTTGATGAGCTTTTCGCAATCGCTTAAAACTTTATTTTTGAATTAGTTGATGGCCAAAATGAAAGAAGATGTGCGGATTGGGTGCCGCTCACACTTGTCCTTCGCAGATGGATTTGAGACTACATCTCTTGTGAACTGGGTCTTGGACTTCAAATTCTGAAGCTCCCTCACAATAGCCGGGCCTGGGGGATACTTAAGTTAGCTATTTCGGGACTATTAGACAAATCAAATAAGACTCTTACTGCTCTGAAATTCTGGTGACTGGCAAAGTTCAATACAGCTAGTTAGGTGGCTGGAGAGATTGTTAAGATATACCTCCAACCGAGGAAGATTGAAGAACAAGATATGCCATAGAACTTTCTTCAAACGTGCTTTCCCCTCAAGGGGGGGTCGATCGGGTTCCAGCACACCTCGGCTAGCAAGCTTCAGGAGGGATTCCACAAACGTCTTGGTCTCGACGAGGGCCTCTTCACATCTCTGATTTGACCCAAAGACATAATGGGGTCCACCATCCCCACGAAGGACCGTAAATGCAGTGACGGTTTCGCCGCCTCTCTTAATGTCGCACACTTGGGCGAGTTTGTTCACGAACGAGTGAAAGGCTTGTTCCGCGGAGAGAAGAGGGTCCTGATTTGCAAGTGAGGACGCTTCGAAAGGGACATCCTGATCCCGACATGCTTTGATGAACGCCTTCTCAAGGATGATGGGATGGTAAAAGCTAGCCAAGTGGTTTGGCTCGATGGGAACAGGCCTGCGGTCTGTTGAGTTCTCCACTAAGCCGTACGGAGTTAGAACCACGCTCTTGGCGGATGGGTGTGGCCTAGCAAGGTTTAACTTACTGTTGTGTAGCTATCTTGCTGGTGTTGCTTGGGTCTCGAGAAGCTTGTGTTTGTTGAATTTGCTGTTCTAGGAGCTCACAGGTCGTTGCATCACAGTCAACTTGACGGTAATGATCGACTGGGAGGAGGACCGTCTTTATTAAACCGAGGAGTGTTCCAGTGGTGCTGTGCTCGGCGCGAAGTATATCCGATAAATGGACACTTCTACCAGGAGCCGATATTTGGGAGGCCCTGCACTTTTCGCCCATACCAATCACGCCTTCACCCCTAACAGCTGCCTGTCAGGCTCTTCTGCAGCGTCAGAGACGCGGGAGGGATCCATCTCGCCGTCCAGGACAACAATTGGCTGGCTCTCCGCGAGCTGGCCGTATTGCAGAAAATGAGCCACGATTTGATACTTGGAAAGTTGTCTGGCCAATAGCCATGACCTGGACACGTTATCGTACAGCGATTATTCGCAGAGCTACGACACACCAATGTTGACGACGTACCATCCTCAAGATGCCTTCGCCTCTCGATCGCCTTAGGTCTGTCCACCCTCCCAGGAAATTCTCTGGCATTGGTCACTTATCCTCTTCACTTTCGCGTCGTTGAGTAGGTTTATGTGATAGCCTGGTCTTAGGCTCCAAGACTTTTCTAGGCTTAGGCCATTCCCTTCCCTGTTCCAAGCAAGACGCTAATCAGAGCCCGACAAAAAGTTCCTGCTTTGTTCCGCATTATTCTCTAATTTTCAATTTCTTCCTCCTCCTTTTTTACCCATCACCAATTTTCTAGCTCTATCGTTACTTCCATTTCTCATTTCTAGTTCTCGTTTGCTTTTTGAAGGTGAGAGGAAGGCGTATACCACCCGTTCTGCAAATCTAGATCAATGTGAGATGACAGAAAGATGAATGCATTCCGGCCGGAAGCACTGGATCCGTTACTGGCAGTTGAGTGTTGCGATGAACACACTGGGGAAGATGGACGCTTGGAGACGCAAGAGCACTTAACTAGGCTCCCTCCTACGCTCCAGATGAGACCCCGAGCCGACACAACATTCATCAATCCTGCCATGTTGCAGATTTCCGGGGCATCGATGAACCCCGGAGTGGATCGGCAAGCTGCAAGCCACGACCCGAAGATTTAGTCTTCCTGTGGTTCGCAGTTAGCCACTCCAGCTGCCATGCCTGGTATGGCTACCATACATTCCTAAACTCCTCAGCTAGTCCCCAGCTAATCCATGAATAGAGTGTGATGGAGCAGGGGATATGCCTGAGATAGCATCACAGCTGTCTCCGGCAGCCAAACGCCCGAGTATTCAGTGTCCTCAATGTCCACAAATGTTTCCAAGAAAGACTGAATTGAAGTGAGTTTTGGGCCCAATTCTCCCCGGCTATCGGTGGATCAGCCTTATGTTTATGGACAGAAGAGTGTTAATTGTCGTCGACAGTAAACATGTACGTGAAAAGCATGACCCGCCGCTCCCCTGCCCTGTAGATTGCGGCCCGACGAAATTCCCAAATTCGAAGATGTTACATCGCCACATTCGACTTGAGCATCCATCTTTCGCAGCCGACCCGAGAAATGGTATCCCAGAAGATGGTGGAGTGTGTCCCGAGTGTGACAGGGAGTTCACTCGACGGGACAACCTAAAGCGGCACATCGAGGAAAAACACACGGGACAGAGGAAACGGGTGAGGAAGCAAGCAAAGTGACAGCCGAAAGTGTCGAATTTGAACCGATCAAGATTGAATCAGTTTTGTTTTGTAGGGTAAATAAAAATCATTAAGAAATCAACCTCGGAGCATTTTGCTGTCTATAAGATACATGAGAGAGCATATGGATTATTCTTTAGTATCGGGGGAGGAAACTTTCTAGTGATCTCGGAGTTACGAGGCTTGGCTAAAGGGTGATAGGCTTTGTAGATGGTCCTCCTGCTCGAGACTTGGCTGTTCCTCCAGAGTCACACAAGCCACCGAGGTTAGGATTGCATTAACTGATAATAGGTTCTGACCCTCCGCTGCCGACCTGCCCATTCCCCGAGATGGCTCGTGGGTTTTTATCTACTACCCTGCCACCCATTTTCTGTGCTTATGGGCCTGATGGGTCACATAACCCATGCATTACCCACGGACTTTCCGAGCCCTAGTACGATGCCTGCCTGGTGCCCTTACGAGCAACCTGTGGACGCAATACTTCAAGGGATCGACTGAAGGTAGTTAGTTATTTCGGTAATCGACGAAATGAAGCGCGAAGTCAGACACCCCGATTGATAACAACCGGGTTTATAAATGTCACGGGACTGGCAAGCAGGCAAGATGATGAAGCAGATCATTGAAGTCTCTGGATTGAAAGAAAGGATACGCGGCTCCGCCAGGCGAATCGAGGCTATGTAAATAAATGTCTGAAATGACCGATATCGAATGTTATAATGGTGTGATAGGACTGCGATATGGGTGTGATATTGAATGTGAGAGGCTCGTGCTGATGTCGGACTCGACCAGTTTGGTGTTGAGTTCGGCGCCGACGCTGGCGGCCTTGACACCTGCCTGTGCTCATTCAAGTTAAGGGTTGACAATCTCCTCAGCCTCTACGGCCTCGCCCTCGGTGCCTTGGGCACGACAGGCAAGCAAGCAGGCCGAGTAGAATTCCGGAGCGAAGAGCGAACAAACTTCCGGGCACAAAGCCTGATGGAGACGTTAATATCTAGCGGTCAAAAATCTTGGAGGGGCGGAAAGATTGCCCCGGTGAACTTACGCCGACTCCTCGTTTGCCCTAAGGTACCAAATCAAGTCAGAAAGAGTTCCAAACCTGGTAGTCTTTTGCATCGACTTACCAATTTCTCATTGTTAAAGGCTGGGGCAGCTGAGGTGAAGCTGACAGCGAGAGCGACGATGACGGCAGAGTACTTCATTTTGATAATGTAGAGAGGAGCTAAGGGCTTTGGGAAGTTTGCAATGAAGTTCAGGTGTAGTGATCGGACAGGACTTGGTGGTTGGCCGAGGATGTTAAGCTGGTGAGCGATTTTGGCCGAATTGTCAACAACTTGTTACCGGGAGTGACTGGATATATTTATCGTGTATACTTGGACGCTGGATCGACGACCTGACGGCAAGGCATAAAGACGAGAATGCTTGGATGCTCGATCGATAGGCTGACAGCAAGGCATGTTGACGGATGGATCTAACAGCTAAGCGCCTCTCTCCGTCCACCGATCTTGTGCAACTTAATTTAGACTTTGCGTCTTGGCTTTTCTATTTGAGAGGTGAATGCAACAGGCTGCTAGGGTGCCGCAGAGAATCAATCCCTGATATGCTGTCTCCAACCCCCAACCTGTATTTCGATATCCACACAAAGTGCATCAATAGGCCTTTCTCAATCTAACAGATCCCTCTCAACCCAACATACCCCCTCAATATAACGGATCCTTCTCAATTTAACAGATCCTTCTCAATATAACGAACCCCTTTCAATATAGTATGAGCACCTCCGGGTGTTCAATGACAACTGAACGGTGTTGGCTGTTGGTGGACGCGCAGGACGGCAATGCGCCCAAGCATCGGCCCGAAAAAAAAGCCCCATCCCGTATTCTAGGATAACGATCTATTATCGCCACCCCTGAGTTATGCAATTTAGGTCAAGACGACAATTTTGTTAGCGACTGATAACACCAGGAAAGATTCAAATTTACATCGTCGGAATGACAGACATCTGCGGAGTACTAGATTCGCAGCTCAGGCAAATCTTAAAACCTCCTTTCGGAATCTCAGAAAAAAGTACGGACACTTTTGTTGCGAGATCTCAGGGTCAATCGTTAGCACCGATGGCGAGTAGCCTCTTGCATTTTCTTCTTTTCATTTCGTCGCCTCTGTCGTCTACTCTGGCGACGGCCTTAACTACTGTTCCATCAGAGAGACACATCAAGCATGCCCTGTCCATCAAAAGACAAGTGGGCGAAATTCTTGATGGCGACTCCAAGATTTATATCGAGATTAGTTTGACGCCGTCAAACATTAATTACGCGACCAGTCAGCTCCTGGCAATATCTGATCCGTCGTCACCAGGCTATGGGAGACACTGGAGTGCCGAAGAAGTCGCGCAGAAGTTTGCCCCAGAATCTCGACATGTTTCTGCGGCCACTCAATGGCTTCAGGACCACGGCATCCCTGTGAACCATATACGCATGGCGCATGCGCGCGGGCATCTCATTGCGGATTCAGACTTGAAAACTTTTCAGCATCTATTCAATACCACGTGCCGTGTAATCAGCAGAAGCCAGCAAGGCGAAGTCGCGATTGGCTGTACCGAGTACAAAATTCCGAAAACATTGGCATCCGCCATTGAGTATGTGGCGGTTACGATGCGCGGACGATCCGGCCAGAGGCCATGCGACGACCCCTACCCGCTCTCCAAGAAGAAGAGGTCTATCCTAGGCCCTCCTATCACTCGACTTAGCGGCGTCCAGGGAGTCAAGGCTGCCTCCGAGACGCGGCCAGAATTCAGTTGCGACAAATACACCTCACCACCTTGCCTTAGAGAGCTATATAATATTCCCCCAGCTACCGAGGCACACCCTAACAACTCGTTTGGAATATATCAGCAAGCCTACATGACGTGGCTTGCAGACGATCTGGATCTGTTCTTTGAACGCTTCGAGCCGGGCCTTATCGGCAATCGCCCAGTCGTTGAACCGATCGCCGGTGGGTATATGCAGATGGCGGTAAACATAACCCCGTTCAACTTAGAGCCCAACCTAGACTTTCAGTACGCCATGTCTTTAACCGGACCCCAGGAGGTTACGAACCTTCAGATTGGCGACATGTACCTCGGAGGTAACGTCAACAGCATGCTAGCAGCTTTCGATCAGTATTACTGCGACGCCCTAGATCCCGCCGTAGATCCCATCTACCCCAACCCTATGCAAGGTGGTTACAACAAGACTGACTGCGGTACTGTGGTGCCTCCCAAGGTCATCTCCATCTCCTTCGCTTGGCCGGAAGCCGATTTCTCGCCTGAATACCTCAAGCGCCAGTGCTTCGAGTTCCTCAAGCTTGGCCTCATGGGCGTGACCACGATTGTGTCCAGCGGTGACTCTGGCACCCAGGCCGGAGTCGATGGCGGGTCCTGCATTCATCCTGAAACAAGATTGCCGGAAGGGGCCACCGGACGATTCAGCCCGCAATGGCCAGCGTCTTGTCCGTGGGTCACTTCAGTGGGAGGAACCGAGCGTTTCGTGGCTCCCAGCAATAACGCCACAGGGGCTGGTTCCACGGAAGACCTCGAGGACGGGCGCGACGTGCGCGAAAAAGCCTGGTACTACGTTCCCGCTGACATCAACGCAACATACATATTTACGTCGAGCGGAGGGTTTAGCAACCACTTCCCTGCGCCCGACTACCAGCAGGCGGCTGTATCTCGGTACCACCACCAGGAAGCAGACCATATAGGCGTGCTCGAATCCTCTGGGTACTTCTCCAGGGGCGGCCGAGGATTCCCAGACGTGTCGGTACTCGCATCCTCGTACCTAATATACCTGTACAACCGACTGATCACCGTGCACGGCACGTCGGCGTCGGCGCCCGTGTTCGCCTCCATGATTACCATGATCAACAACGAAAGGCTTAAAGCCGGTAAAGGCACTGTCGGGTTTGTGAATCCGGTTTTGTACGCTCACGCCGCGGAGGCGTTCAACGACGTGACGGATGGAGTCAACGTGGGCTGCGGTGCCGAGCCTGCATTCAGGGCGACAGAAGGGTGGGATGCTGTGACAGGGCTGGGGGCTCCGGACTATGAGAAGCTGTGCAGAATTTTGGTGAATTTACCGTAGGCCGAGTCGCGCTGTAGAGTCATGGGTATTTTGTTCTTAGACTGGTCGGTTCTGAAGCTTCCAGCTCTTTCGGCTCTGTGGCTAGTCTGAGACTATGATTTCGTCCAAGACAACGGTTCGAGTTACTACACAATGCGCGGTTTCTGGGCCGAAGTTGGATGTGCAGGTATAACCCGAAAATGCAACTTGATCAATTTATACATATTACTGCCTCTTCTCTTTCATAAGAAATGGACAAGGAATATCCCCAGAAGAGTTTAAACCAAAGAGCAGAAGTGCAGTTGTTTCTGATCAATAGCCGGAATTGTAAAGCTCTAGTAGCTTCATTGAGCTTTTGCAAAAGACTTCGCCACAATCTAAACTACCACCCCCCTCTTTGCTTGCTTGCTTCTCCCTAGTTTATTCTGCCTGTTCTTGGCGAACCTCCTGTAACTTTGCCCAGGCTTCCCTGTTTCCGTAGACCTGATCCCCTGCCCCTTAAGATCATCTCTACCATCGAGTAGTGCTAGACACGTCTCCTTCACATGCCAAAACGTTTCGTCCAATGCCCCATCCGATCCAAGTAGCTTTGCGATGGACGCACTGAACTTGGCGTAGTCTTCGGTGTTCAGGTAGCTCTTGCAGTTGGCAACGAAGCCTATACCGGGCGCGTAGGTATCTAGGGACAGGGCAGGGTGGTCCTGGAGGTTTTTGCCAGCGGTGGCTTTCACGTTCTCGATGCTCTGTTCGATCAAACCAAGGCTCTCTGTACGAAAATCACTAGCGGGCTGCGTCGGCGGATGAGATTCTGCGCTAGTAGCGATGGTCTCGCTCAGCTGTTGCTTTGGCTCGGCCATGTTTGCCATTTGGGGCTGGAGGCCGGTGTGACAAGTGGCGGATTCTGGGGTTGTGGGGAGCCTTTCCGGCCAGTTTGGTGGGCCAACCACTTGAGCGATCCTCGCCGGGCCGGCGGTGTTGCGATTGATGCTTATATGCCTTGCCTATCAGCGTGGGTGTGCCTAGTGTAAACTAGATACAAGCTGTGTGACCACTGGCCAATCGTGTATTTAACCGCAATGGTTAATTTCCAGGGAAATAATCTAATCCGTATGGAGTACGTCATAACTACGTTATTCCGATCCTTCGGGGTCTATCAAAAACCCCTCGAACTGCTTCAAAGGCGTCATATCTAACAGGCCCCCGTGAGAAGATACCTGGGACCGCACGGCGGCGCAGAGTCTATCGCGGCGGGAGGGCCATCTAGAAAATATCCACTTTCGGGATGGTGGGACACATGTCACACCCAAGGAACTCCATGGCTTCACAAGGAAGATCCATCAGGGACTGTGCTTTTTATTAAAACCCCTTGCTTTGAAGCATCAAGAGTTCTAGATTGAGGAATCAAGCGATTCCCGAGACTGGGCCTACCCTTGACTCGATTGTCGTATCACGTGTAAACCAGAGTGCCAGAACTTGAAATCGGAAGCCCCGAGTGTGCCGTCTCTCGATGTTACACAATAGTTGACTTTATTACCTATAGGACCTTACATTTACTTCATGTCCCAGTCCCGACAGTCGGCAGACCCAACACAGCTATGAGCCTTCCAATACGAACAGTTCGACTGCTGGAACTGTTCGAGATTCACAGTGCCTTCTTAATTGAGTGGGAAACTGATCTCTTGACCCGGTTAGGCTATTCACTCGGGTCAAATGGGGTAGGCGGCCCAAGCACGGGCATCCAACATTGCCGCTAACTCATAATTAGGACCTGATATTCCTTGTTCCCGACGACCAACTCCATACGGCTTCAAGCTTGGCGTTTGACTGTGGCTACCGTGTCGCCGATCACCAGGGACTGCCCACAGTCTAATCGTGGGTTTCGATACGTCATTCACGACCCTGGCGAGATTCCTCATAATGTTAACCTGAAAAGAAGACTTGTGTTTTTGCCTTTGTCTTGGACTGGAGTCTCCCGCGATGCAGTTATACGTTTCCATCCACCAGAGAATCATATACCCTATACAGTCTAGATGGTGCCCGGTATCTGCTGCCTGTGCTGTCTTTGTGCGCATAGCATCTCGCGAGAAGAAGGGGAGCATGGTGCGTGAGGGGGCGATAAGCATGGTGCGCAGTGTTATTGCATACATATCGGTATTTTGATATGAGCTACGAGGGTATTTATCTCGATTTACCACCGGATGATCAACCGTGGTCTGAGAAGGAAGTGCTGGAAATGCAGAAGGCGGTTAGGGAGCTTCAAGGTTGGGAGATGAGGCGGGAGCTGATACGAGCGATAACGGGACAGATATCTTAAGGCGAATTACCTAGCGTATCTTGTTCTTGTGTCTTCTTTGCAAACCGTCCGTAATAGATCGGGGTGAAATCAACTAAAATTTTGTGTCGGGGTACTGGTAAACCAGATCAATTGATCGAGCTTCATATTCAAGGGAACGCCTCATTCGAAGGCCGACCGCGCTCGACATACAAATAATACGCACATTGTAAAGAGCATAATTTTGCAAAGCCTTTCATTTCCAGCAAGGTTGCTATTGTTATCATTATCATTACGGATCACCGTAGCCAGCTACTTCTTCGTTTGGACACTGTTGACTTTCATCGCGATCCCCTCATTTTCCTTAGCTCCCAATCCACATCCGCTAAAAATGCTTGGCTGTTGCTGGGTGTGATACAGCCATCCCAGTATGGGTCACGGAATCTATCGACCAACCGGATTTCCTCATCATAAACCTGAACGATGTCGGTGTTCTCTGAGGCCCGTTACCTCTTCTTGCGAGCATGCTGCCCTTCTAACGCGTTACTTACGGCAGACGAGTCGTCTACCATCTGTGGAGCGAAGCCATGAGCGAACTGGTCGCTATCGCCAGCCGGCTCGTCTGGGGCTCCCCGTATCCGCTTTGAGGGGTCTCCAGTAAATGCCTACGACGAACCGCTGTCTGTACCCGCCACACTGGGGATGATCGGAGTGTGGGGCCCGAATCTGAACGGAGTCCTAACTCCCGATAGGACCGATGTCGACATAACCTCAGAAGCCAAAGCCGCCTCTGATAAAGGCATCATGGCGGCCATATTTTCAATACAACACATCTGGTAGTGATGGCGCAAGGCTCTGCGATCAACGTCCGGAGGTGGTTGGGCAATAGAACCGTGATAGTCTAAAAGGACATCGTATGGCATAAAAACGCGAACGCGGAACGTTTCGGGGTGAATAGAAAAGAGCCGGGCATCGAAGAGTTCACGGAGATGGCTGAGTAACAGGATACCGTTTCTGGCTGACCAGGTACGGTCCCAAGCCTCACGCAAGCGCCGCGGACTGTATCTGCTGTCGTTTAAGTCACTCGGGAGAGGATACACGTGATAATGTTGCTGGGGTACGATATGGCAGGCTTGCGCGGCTGGACCGACCGCCGGGCCCATATACCAAGACCGGCCCTTACCTGTTACCGCGCAGTATGTGCTAACCGAGAGGCATGACACACGGAAGGATGCCATGGTTTGCCGAGCTTGCTCGGCGGAGATGCCCAGTGTAGGCGGGGTAACCAGGTCTGTAACGTCTTCCGTACCACCCGCTTCGCCATTAGCTCGCGAGTCTTTACTCGGTGATACTGAGCCGGAAGCGGAGCGTTTCGAGGGACTTCGGGAGCCTCGAGGGAGGCGCATTGTTTTCCGGTATGGCAAGCGAGTGAAGCGAGGGTCCGAGGATGCTTTGTTTGGAGGTAGATATCGTTCGTCTCGACGGAGGGAGGGATGAGATATATGCTTCGCACACCCAGCTGGAGAGAACACCGATTAGCAAATGCAACTGGTATCGATGGAAAACGAGATACCTCGCAAATGAGCCGCGAGCGGCTCTGTGGGAGCAATCCCACACTCAGTGTGCCGAACAACTTGCAAACGAACTATGGGTGGTCGTGTTGGGTTTGACGGTGGATCACCCTGCAGTGCAGAGACAGAACGAGCAAGATGTTGATGTGAGATCATCGCCATAGTTGAATAATCCTCTTCAAGAGGCTCCCGGACATTGCTACCAATGGAGCTCCCATATCCAAATGCAATATCTCCATCTGCTCCAAAATCAGTCAGGATCTCGAAGCAAAGGCGTATTTCGTTTACAATGTCGCGGTAAGTCAGGCTGTCACTACCGGGTGGATGGAACAAGCCGGCAAATTTGTCGCTTTCAGGGCCATAAAGAAGATGAATATTCCACCCTACAGTTCGGAACTGGGGTGTGATGGATGTGCTAGACATGGTGTAAACAACTTAAGAGGTAGAATATGTTGTTGAATTCACTGTGTTGACATCGAGGTCTTCCAGTTCTTCTCGTTTGATTGTTTAGTCCTAGTCACGTGTAGATGACAATCAGTAGCAGTTGGGAAGTTATTTGGAAAATTTCGAGGTCTGTGATAATGGAGTTATCAAAATCACAAAATCGCATGCTCTTTCACCTAGGAAAGAGTTGTTGGACTCATTGGCCAGAGGTATGTCTTGGTGACATGCTAAAGAAAAGGGTCAGCCAATTAATGTGTGTGTCCCAAAAAGGAATGAAGTACCACACTGAACAGCGCTCTCACCAATATCAGAAATGATGGAAGGGCCTGAATATCTTACGACGAATTACCATACAAGCGACTAATTAATCAATAATCAATTAGTGGGACAGTATCACGTTCTCGAGTCGTATAACGCAATGACTTCCATGGTAGATCGAGGTCAACGATATTTGAATTATGGTACGAAGTACTGGCAAAGAGGATGGAGCTTCAAACTCAAGGGAGCGCCTCACTTGAAGGCTAAGACTCCTAAGCTCTGCTGTCTAGGTCTCTTTCCACGCTACGATCAATGTTAGGACTGCCTAGAAAGAAAGGGAGAGTGTATGGGGGCGAAGGAAACAGTGTTGGAGGTAGCGGGTGGGAAGGACGGAGCTCCTTCCGTCCACCTCTTGCACTCGGGGCCTTCTTCCTCTTCTGGGGTTGGAACACTATTGCCTGGAACTCGAGCCCGTAGCTCCCCTGTCTGTCGGGGTTACGGCCCACCCGGCGTACAATTACAATTGTACTGCGCTTCACTTGTTCTCCTCGACGTTTGCCCTGGCATCAATTGATCCAGAACTTCTCCATGAACACACCCGTCGCTAGTCCTCTTCCGTCCTTGCCACCCTCGCCCACCATCAATCCTCAGCTGCATTGCCATCAATTCTACATCATCATTATCCCTATCACGCTCTACTACTTACAGCTGAGCCAAACGACAGCAAAAAGATGCCCCAAGTGTCGCGGCCAGCGTCGCTTGACTGGTTGTCTTTACAGGTCTGCAGCAGTTACTCGATCGCAGTTTTCGCGTCGTATTTGATACTTTTTCGCCGAGTACGCCCACTTGGGTAGGCGCATTGTCATTGACGCCTGCTAATTTGAAGCTAGGATCACACCTACCTCCCCAACGCCATTAAGGATGTGGTTCCAAAGCATCCGCGGATACTGGGAAGCCGGGACATGAGGCCGCCTTTCAGGCCCTGCAAAAAGCTGGCGAGAATGGCCAGGAAACCGCCGAGTCCGGCACCCTTCCCACCTCCCGCTCCGTGCCACCGCCTTTAATCACCCTGCCAGGTTTGACTCGCTTACGGTAGGGCTAAATTAGTTTACCTTTCGCAGGGTAGACAAGGGCAAGGACGGTGCCAACGTCAAAGCGTGATCCCCGGCTACGTACTACGTGGGGATAATAATAGGAGTCGCAATGTCTTGGGTGTTTGGGGGACTGCAGCCCCTGATGTGGTGGGTACGAGGATACCGGATACCTCGATAGTCGATTCGCTCTTGAACACATGGCCAACGTCAAGGTGGTACGGTGCCCCCGGTAGAAGCGGTTTGTGGACTAGGTGGTAGCTGTATTATGCTGGGTGTCGTGTTATTTTGCGTTTCGGCAGCCTTGTCGGTTTCCCCAATGGGGATGGGAGTCTTCGTCGGGGGAGTGATTTCAGCGCTTGTTTTTGGTGTAATACCAGATGTGTTCGCTCAGTTTTCTGTCGATGGAAAGGATGGGAATACGCGGTGTTAGCCTATGAAGTGCGAAGTGTGCGTTGAATTAATAATGAATGATGTTTTCTTCTGGCGGATTTGTAATGCGACTCCGCTGTCGGCTTGCTTCGGCAATACGGATCAGAACACGCTGCAGTGTCCAAGTTTTATTCCGGCATCTCGCGTCCTACTTCCGTGCGGCGAAAATACCGACGAAGACGGTCCCCAGCTGCCCCGGAAAGGGGAAAAAAAGAATTTGCGTGATTACCACCCATATTTCACCACATCTTTATTCACCCTCAGAATGATTGATGACATCAAAGATGTATCGGCGCCCGCAGCGCAAGTTGCGGATGACGCGCCTTCGATCAGCCCTAAAGCTTCCAAAATTGATGTCAGCGGTAGCGTGACCGCCGCTGAGACATCCTCATATAAGGAGCTTGAGGCCTGCATCGTCCCACTCCCCACCGGGCCCACGGCCAAGCGCAGCATCGGTGCCCGGCCATCCTGCTTCAAGAATACGGCACAGGAGGTGTCGTTCGTGGCGCAGGCAACTATGGCCATGGCGACGGGGCCCTTGTTCCAAGGAGCCTGCAGCGTCATCACGGCGTCGATCGGACACGACCTGGGCATGACGCAGGGACAGATCACATGGATAACGGCGTCGACGGCGCTGACGGCAGGCGCCTTCCAGCTGGGACTGGGCCAGCTCGCCGACCTTCTGGGCCGCAAAGCTCTCTTCCTCATCGGCATGGGCTCCTTCAGCGCCTTCTGCCTCTTGGTCGCCTTCGCGCGCACGCCGTTCTGGATGGACGTGGTGTGCGGCGTAATCGGCGTCTCCGCCGCCATGGTCGTGCCCCCGGCCATCGGTATCATGGGTGCTGCCTACTCTGTTCCCTCGAAGCGCAAGAATCTTGCCTTCTCGAGCTTCAGCGCAGGAAACCCCCTTGGCTTCGTGTTTGGCACCATCGCAGGTGGTGTTGCCACGCAGCTCTTCAATTGGCGTGCGACGTATATTTTCTTGTGTATCTTGTGGGCTCTCTTCACCATCCTGGCGGTGTGGATGGTTCCCAGAGTTGAGGCGTATCCGCCGGGGGAGCCGCTGCGCTCAAGGCTGCGCACCTTCGTATCGACGTTTGACTTCCTCGGCACGTTCCTGACGGTAACGGGCTGTGGGTTTATCACTGCCGCGATAACGTGAGTTTGTGCCTAGTTCGCCCCTACCACCTAGCGGGCAACACATACTGACTAGGACGCAGATTGGGCCCCACGGATGGTTGGGGCTCTGCACATGTCGTAGCCATGCTCGTCGTTGGGGTAGTACTTATTGCCGGGTTCGTGTACTGGCAAAGCGTATTTTCCCACCCCCTAATGCCACTGAAGATCTGGCGGGACCGAAACTTCACTTTGGTATGGCATTCCGTGCCCCCTCCTGTTCCTGCCGAATTGGGAAAAGGCATTCTGACAAGTGTAGATCATCCTGACCTGCCTCCCGGGCTTTATGGCCTTCAGTTCCAGTCAATTCTGGCTCTCCTTCTATATGCAGGAGTTTCTCGGCTTGTCACCGCTGGGAGTTGCAGTGCAACTGCTCCCAATGGCTATTGCAGGCATTATCTGGAACATAGTTGCTGGTAACGTGCTGCACCGTATCAACAACACCCTGCTCTTGGCGGTCGGGGCCGCCTCGTACATTGGGGCCTCCGTCCTACTCTCTCTCATGAGGCCCAACAGCTACTACTGGGCTATCGTATTCCCTGCGCTGGTCCTCTATGTCTGCGGCGCTGACATACAATTCAACGTTGCCAATGTACGTCCGTCTACTGAGGAAAGCTCTCCATTGTCATCATAGATGCTGACTACTACTGCGATGCGAGTAGATGTACGTGATGCAATCCCTGCCTACCCACCAGCAGGGTCTAGCAGGCGGTATATTCAACATGCTCTTCCGCCTGAGTACCGCCGTCGCACTGGGCATCTCGACCGCGGTCTACACCTCCGTGAAAGGGACCAACGCGGGTCTAGAGAATCCGATGCTCCCGTATACGAATACCTTCTATGTCTCGATTGCCTTGAGCGGCTTCTCTGTCCTATTTCTCCCCTTCATTAGACTAGGTACTCAGGGGAACCATACACAACAGTCGACTGACTTACCGTCGCCAATGTTGAGCAGAATGAAGGAGAAGAGTGAAAGGATGGTGGTAGCACTTCGATCGCCGAGGAAGGGACCATCGCGGCGGTGAGTTGTCTGTATATATACAGGAGTTTTTGGTCGTGGAGAAAATATCATCACATTGGTATGCGCTGTATCCCTCTTCGGACACGCAGCCTTGCAAGACCTGGGGGTCTCTTTGGCGGTTGTCATATGGGTTTTGGCCTTGGTGGTATACCCCTGTAAATTATCCCCAATAAGCTTGTTTATACGTAACTGGGCCTTCATAGCATTGATTGGGACTGAGATTGAGAGGCCCGCTGCAACTCAGCTTCATCGCGCGGATCTTCGTCCTGTCGTGTGACTTGAAACCTAAATCCAACCAATCGCTTCTCTCAGAGCTCCATCAGGCAGCTTCTATTAATGCCCGATTCTTTCAGACTTTCCAGTCCATGGAGTTGTTCAAGCTCTCATCCCCTCCACCGGGACTTACCTTGGGGTTTACAGACTTCGCGTCTTTTCCCGTCAAAATGGAATCAGACGCTCCTGGAAAATGTGCGAATTGTGGCCAGAACTCAACGACAAGATGCACTGGCTGCCGGGATGCGCCGGAGCACCAGGCCGGGGATTCTGCCAACGTTTTCTACTGTGGTCGTGATTGTCAGGCAGGCCACTGGCCAAAACACAAATCCCATTGCCACAACATGAGGAGACGAAGAAAGTTACGGCGAGCAGCAAACTTACTCAAGCTTGCTCTTTTAACTTACAGGGAGGTTGCTTTCGACCTCGACCTGAACAAGATCGAATCTCAGGGCGGGTTACTCCGTCTTTACCAAAACCAAACTAGCAGACCTAGACATCGCCTTTTTCCTAGCCACATCACCACCAATGCTGAACATAAGGAGGCGGCACTTGCCAATAATCAGTGTACAACGGCGATGGCACTTCTAGGTCGCCTTACCCGGAAGCTTCTCGCAGGTAAGACAGCCCATAAAGTTATCACTTCAACCAATGCAAAATTAACATTTTAGTAGGGACAGCATCAGCCATCGAAATTATGGACCTTCACATTGGGAAGCCGATATTTCGAACACAGCTGACACCGGGTTCGGACGCTAGTCATTGCCCACACACGGTGTTGAGGGTGAGACAACTATTCACTGGCGAGAATTGGATTCTCGACACAACTGGCTGCCAGTATGGATTCAGGGATGTTCTCATCCCGTACGAGAAATACCTCGAAGAGAAGTCATGTCGGATTATTGCCGAGCCTACTACTTACGACGCAGTCGAAACGAAAGACCTCGATTACTTCTCAACCCTTGAGTTTATGAACAAGACCCAACAGCAGCGAAAAGCGAGGGAGGTGGAGAGGCGGGCTCGGTTACACTTCGCTGCCTTCATTGACACACGTGTCAACAATACTATTCTTGACGGTTCTGACGGGGATTTTAGAGATACAGCCGATAGGTTTGCGGATGAACTTAGGTCGCATATGTTGGCGTTTGCCGTGAAGAACTTTTCAATGTAGTCAGGCAGGAAGCCATGTCCGGCCGCATAACGACCACAGAAGAGAGGAGATCCCGGAAGAACTACGCTAGTACTCTCGCCAGTCTCATTGGGGAGTCGTAGGAAACTTAGTTTTAAGCCGGTACAAGAGGCACAGCTGAGCAAGAAAGAAGCAAACCAAAGGTCATTCCGAATGTGAATGAAGAAAAAATTAAAATCTGAAACAAAGCCCTATAGGCTCAGGAAAAACGCTAAGAGCTGAATGACTGTCCTAAGCGGGATACAACTTCGGCATGACGGTCCTAAGCGGGATACAACTTCGGCATGACGGCAGGGGGTACTAGAGAATCGAATAACCCATATCTAAAAGCAGCGGGTATTCCCTCTCGCTCTCTATCATAGCCCATTTCCAACCCCAAGGCCTTAACTTGTGACAATTAGAATACAAAATAAGGGTAGGGAAAAAAGCATGCATTAGACAATTTTGGTGCTGCCGCCTTGATGCTCAATAGCTAACTCTTCGACAGTACTACTTCCTCAGGAGTTTCTGTGACCTGGCACTCCTTTCCTGAGTACCTCTCCTATAGCGTCTATCCCTCAGTTAACATACCCTACGAAGTACATAGCAGTGTTTTGCCCGACGGCCCCTCAGTGTGAGATGGTTTTGAAAGGACAGCTACACCACACCAACAGCAGCCATAAATCCAAAACGAAGTAAGCTGATACATGCAAAGTTAACGCGTAAACCCGAGCCTAACGCCGCGCTATTCCAGGACCATCGGCATCGAGCACCTGGGACAACTGATGATTCTTTACCAGCTCTTCGACGACCGTAGCCAACGGAGCTACACGCATTTAACCTGACAGTAGCATGAGTTGATCTAAATTTATGATTTGGTTCGGTAAGTCCTACCTATATATACTTGATTGAACCCTGGTTCGTTATGCGCGTTCTGATGGTGCCTCGGAGCATAGGAATAGCTATAGCGCTGCAGAAACTGAGGAAAGCCTCAACATCCGAGCATTCTACGACACGAACGTGATTGAAATTTTTGTAAACGACCGCTTAGAACTCTTCAGGCGGATCTACTTCCAGATAATCGTATAGTAGGGCACAGTAGAGTTTATTTCTTTGCAGAAAATAAACAAGATTCCGAGACAGTTAATCGTACAGTCGAAAGTGGCAAGTCAGGAAATTGAGGTCGCTCAGTCGGCGGCGAAGGTTCTGATTATAGAGATATACTCTACAAATCGCAAACCGTAGAGTCGGATGATTTTAGGGAAATTATGACGCCGCATCCCACCGATATCATGTTTTCAGATACGGACTTTGACTGAAAAGAAGAGCTTATTATTTTCAGCTATACCAGAGTCGAGGCTCTCCTTTCCAATCCCTCCAATCGATACAAAAGTGTGGTTTCCAGCAGTTTTCATTCGACCTTGTCGACATTTTCCACGCGAACTGATTCAGCATCCTCGCGGTCTGCCTTGCCCGGCTCCGGGGGATCCAGCTGAATCTTATGGAATACGCGACACGGAGCTCCAGACTCGAAGAGGCGGTTGACGTCTTCGAGAGATCGACCTCGGCAGTCGGGTACAAACATCCAGGCGAAAATGATGGAGCAAATGGAGATGGAGCCGTAGATGAAGCCGACCTTGGACCCCAGGGCGGCATATGGGGGGTTCAGAAGGTATGGGAGAGTGAATGCAACGGTGAAGCTAGGAGAGGGTGTGGTCAGCGCATGAGGAGTCTTAAAAGATCATAGGGCACTTACTTGGTTAACACGTTAATCAGCGTACCGAATCGATACGTAATATCTCGAAGGCCGCCGCTAGGCAATTCCGTACTTAGAGTATGCACAATAGGAGCCCAACCAAACGAATAACCCGAGGTGAACAAGGTCATCATGGCCACAATCGCCGATTTGACCTGGTACGATGGGCTGGACACCGTACCGAGACCACCCATAGTCAACAGGGCCGAGGCCTGAACGATACCACCCGCGATAAGCATCTTTCGTCGACCAATCGTCTCCACGCTAAACATGGCAAGCAGCGTGACGACACAGTTGATGACAGACGTAATTATCTGCATGGTGAACTGGTTGATGGTGCCAAGACTCTTGATGAAGAGCGCACCGTATTGAGAAGCAAAGGCCTGACCCGTAGCCTGGAGGAAGAAATTGATAATGAAGACAATCAGGGTTCGCCTCCTGTTCGTGCCTTTGAAAATGTCGGAGAACACACCCTGCTCCTTCTCACGCTCGGCTTGGAGAGCGAGGATGATGCCCTGGTATTCTTCTTGGATTTCTTCCTCGGTGAACTTGCCCTTGCGGAGGCGAACGAGCGACTTGAGGCCATCTTCCTGGCGGCCTTTCATGATGAGCCAACGTGGCGACTCGGGAATGAACCAAATGCAGCAAATGACAATGGACGGGATCACGTAGAACAGGCCAAACGGAATCAGCCACTGAGAGTTGTCCTTTCGGTGTTGGGTATTGAAGCAGACTCCATTAATCGCAAGACCTCCGATCTAAATCCGCGAGCGGTACGTTAGCATTCCAATTTTGTGTCGGTAAACTGAGGAGCCTGGGTTCTGAACTTCTGATGCGTAACGTACCGTCAAGCAGAGTTGGTATGTCCCGACAACGAATCCACGAGCGCGCTTCGGGGTGATTTCGGACTGGAACACGGGGACCACGGAGAGTTCCATTCCAGTGTAAAGGTCTATAGTTGCCAATGTTAGCCTACCTCGGCCATATCGTAGGTCGTGTAGGTTTAAGACGCACAGTTGAGTACCCTTCCGACCATGATTTGTTTGGATGTCCTGGACGTGATGGTAATCGTCGCGGTAACGAGGGCCCAGATGCTCATGGAAAACATGCACCAGCGACGACCGAAAGCCTTGCTGACCATGCTGCCGATAAAAACACCTAGGAATCAAGCGCAGAGTAAGCAAATTGTCAAAGAAGTGGATCCGGGAATACAGAGAACCACTCACCAACGAAAAGGCCAAGGAAACCAAACGAGTTGAACATGGAAAGCCAAACGGACGGAAGGAAGTACTTTCCAGTCTTGGGATTGTACTCGCCAAACTGCTCGGCAAACTTGTCGAGGGACTGAATGGTCGGATAGCCCTGGTTGTCAAAGCCATAGTTGATTTGGGATACGCAGATCACCAAGACAGAGGCTGTCAATTGGAGGTTGAAGTCCCCCTTGAGGGTTCCGAAAATTTCAAGCATCTTGGTAGGAAAATGAGTCGGACAATGGAAAACCCAGCAAATCGGAGCTGGCGGAATAAGAGGTCGACTTCGGGATTTTCATGATAGAAAGTCCCGCAACGGAGGCAATTCGCCTTTTTTATATCCCCTCGTTGGCCTTTTTACGGCTGGACCTTGGATCTCAACGCTATTCCTCGTTCGAGTTGTCAAAATCCTGGTTCGACGATATCTCGTGCGTCTAACACCACCACCTGTCGGTAAAATGCGGGGAGAGCTCCACCAGAGTCGGGGAGAGTCCGGGGAAGCGGTATCGCATGGGGTGAGGTTTCGTTCTGAGTGGGTTGGGCAGTCCAGGGTCGATTTCTCTCGAAATGAGCCCTGGGCTATTCGCAATGAGATGGTGGAGGCGATGAGTTTTTTGGCTTAGGTTGCTAGTGTCGGTTCTCGCAAGTTCCAAACGCCACGCGAGCTCCGATGCCAGGATTGATACCAGGATTGATACCCGGATTGATACCGGGATTGTCAGTTGGCGTGATGCGGAGCGAGCATCTGTCTCGTATCCGGCATTCATCACACTTCCCCAGGTCAAGACTCCATAGCCCCAGATTTCCCCAAACTGGTCCTCGTCCGCATATCCCGAAGCAATGGACAGGCCGCAAATATGCGGGGAAACCGGCGCTCGCTTAGACCCGACTACATACCCCCACCTGTAGAGTAAGAGTTATGTGAACGTCGTATATATAATCCATAGGGGTAGAAGTTGCATTTGGCTTTTGAACATAGTAGCCAAGCTAAATACCCTGTCTAGATTAGAGCCTATTGTGGTCACTTTGTCCCCTTCATCAACACAGTCTCAATTGCCAACATATTTCCCTAACACAAGATGACCGAAAATGCGTCGGCCAAGCGGCCCAACTTCCTCATCGTCATTGCCGACGACCTGGGGTTCAGCGATACCTCCCCCTACGGCGGAGAGATTCGCACGCCCAACCTGCAGCGCATGGCCCAGGAGGGCGTGCGCATGACCAACTTCCACACCGCTCCCGCCTGCTCGCCCACTAGATCTATGCTCCTTTCCGGCACAGACCATCATATTGCAGGCATCGGCCAGCTTGCCGAGCACATGAGGCAGCGCCCTGAAGCATTCGAAGGCAAACAGGGCTATGAAGGTTACCTCAATTTCCGCGTCGCTGCTCTGTCGGAAATTTTGAAGGATGCTGGCTACCTCAATATTCTCAGTGGAAAATGGTATGGTTGTTTTAACTTGACTTCTGAACACGGTGGCTTTTTTTTTTTTTTTGTTTCTT
>NJFT01000208.1:0-71171 GCA_002221725.1 Scedosporium boydii
GCAGGGAAAAAAAAAAAAAAAAAAAGAAAAGACAAAATAAGGAATACTCTGACCCAGTGTGTAGGCTCCCTATAGCTACGGGGCGCCTAATCAAGACTCCTCTCCTGTCCCCAAGAGGTGAGTATATATTCTTGACCTTAGACTCAATGTCACAATCCTATATAATCGCACACAGCAGAACTTGTTGGTGATAGCTGATCTTAATTGGGAAGAAGAAATCTCTTCCTCTGGGATATAGTTGGATAAATAGTAGGAGGATTTCCTCTCAAAAAAATGGGTGGAGCTATTACTGCTCTCATAACCTGTTGGTAATAACTGTTTTTAATTAGCAAGTGGAAATTTCTTCTTTGAGAAGTAGTTCTCAAAACTAATGCCTAGAGAGAAGTTTGGTAGAACCCGGCCAACATCAACCAAGACGGCGGCGGCGAATGAACCGGCGAGGCGGGGCCGGGCGCGCCTTAACCTTGATGAGCCTCTATACTCAGGAGCCGGTGAAATTAAGTTTGGAAAGGACGAAAAAAGGGAAAAATCGATATATTTGCGCTGGCAATAACGGCCGTCTTGGCATTGTTGAGCCTCTCCTGGGTATGCTTGCGACGCTGCATTCTCCAGGAGTGGATCATCGATCAGCCGGCTTGCAGACGGATCCATACAACTAGACGATCAGAGGCCCACGGTGGCTCGTGAGGCAAGGGGATCATTCATGTCTTCATTGTCTTCCCGCCATCGAGATCTAGTTAGAAATATATATTACTATCAGCATAAAATGTCGTCGTTGCGTACGTTGTCAGTCAGTCGATATCCTCCTTCAGGCCTACGCCGTAGTCGTTTCGTGCCTAAGCGAGATAACTATAGGAGAACTTGGAAAGTTACTCGCCGCTATACGGCTCGCAAATTGTTGCTTAGGCCCCCGATAAAAACCCAGCGGCCATCGATCGTTGGATGATAGCCATCCTATACCTCTAGGTCCTACTTTATTAAGCCCTTGATACGGTCGAGGTCAGCATTGGGCAGCGCATCTCGGAATAAAAATGATGTCGCCTTCATCTCTATTATATCTAGAGTCTTCGGGATATCTTTTTGAAAGTACGAGGGAGATAACACCCTGTGACGTGCTATAGATTCCCTTCTGGCCGTGAGCTCCGTGAAGAACGGTATTTATGAAGAAAGGAAACCAGTTCCCGACCTGTGAAAAGAACCCCGAGGTCAGAACCCATCCTACGTTATAGGCTTTGGGGAGAAATGAAAAGAAGCGCAGGTAAGAGCAGCACAGTGGCCACGATGTGAGATAAGTCAAACACCCCCCTTGCTGACACCCCCCACTTTCTGACACCCCAAATTCCAACAGCCCAAATACTCACTATCATCTTCCATTTCCTATTTCTTCCACATTTCGCCTTACTTCAATACATGAAGCTGCTGAACTATCACTTTCACTATCGCTGCTTCCAATGGAAATGATTTCTTCTTCCAAATCATTTCCCATCGCCCTCTGTATATCCCCAATAGTGGCAAACTTCGAATTGGGACTTGTTTCAACCCTCTTCCTTTTCCTGGGCTTTATTGCTTCAATTTGGCTTTCTAGAGCCAGAACCCTAGCTTGGGATGTAGCCAATTGGACATTCTTTTCATCAAAGGCTTTTAAAACTTTTTGGAATAGCTAGCGTTATATAGTAGTATATTAATTAATCAGGTTGGATTTATATATATATTCCTGAAGGTCCTTGGACTTCTTTGGAGTTGACCACATTACAATAGAACCATGGGGAGCTGTAGAAAGTGGCTGGGGAGTTAAAATAGATATCTATAAAGCTTGTAGAATGGAAGTTTCATTTTTAGAAGGCTATTCTTATAAGGGAATTAGTTCTTAAAGAATAAGAGAGCTAAGAAGAAGCTTAGCTATATTTACAGGCCAAAGTCTAGATGCTATAAACCTACTTTTAATATTCTTACTAATCAGCCTACTATTTTAAGCCTTATAATAATAGGAAAGTAGGTTTCTTTTCCCTACTACTATAGATATAGTAGTTAAAATAAAAAGATCAATCTCTTTTTAATAAGCTATCTTTAAAAAGCTAAATATAGCTAAGTCTAATAGTTAGAGGATATAGGATATATATAAGAGTAAGAAAAGAAGGAAAATATAATACTAGAAGTACTTATATATAAATTTATCTATAGTATAGCTTCTATAGCTATCTAAGATAAGAAGATAGGCCTTTTAAGGGTTAGCTAGCTTAGTATAAAGAATAAAGATCTTTTTAAGCTATTTTAAAGTAGTATTATTAGTTATCTAGCTATTATTAGTTACTATAAAGTACTAGTCTTTAAAAGAAGCTAAATTTAATAGAAACTACTACTATTAAACTAATTTTCCTTTAAAAATAACTAATAGAGGAAGAGCCTAGCTAGTAACTAAGATATACTTAATAAATAAAGTCTATAACTAGGAACCAGGCTATTTCTTTTAGATCAAGCGCTATTTAATACTTCTAAGAATAAGGCTATTATTAATATAGCCTTCTATTATTTTTATTTTATCTATATTATATCTATTTTCTTATTTGATATTCTTAATACTAGGTAGTTAGAAGTGCTAGAACCAGGGCTATATTACCTCAGTTCTAGCACTATTTATATAGGTAGAATCAATAGATTTCCCTCTCATGGTCCTAATAGATAGGTTTCTTCTTAAAAATCCCTCTATCCACCTCTTTCCAAGTGGTTGTATGTCTCCCTAGGTCCTGAGGATTCTTTCTGCAAAAGAGCAGACTTGGGCATGGGTTAGAGGAAGTCCTAGGGCTCCTTGGGTTAGAACCCATGCTGTTAAGTAGGTTTCCTGGGAAGTGCTGAGTCTCTGTAAGCTGGAAAAGGCCTCTTTTCTTGGATTAGCACTATTTATTCGGTTTATAAGAGTTGGTCTTGGAATACCTCATTCCTTGGTGGCCCTGGACTTTGACATCCCGTTTGCGATGGCGTTGAGTGCATCCTGGAGGTCTTCTTCTGTATATTGTTTCATTTTTGATTGGAAAAGCTGAATATAGAATATGAAGATGTTTGGATTTGAAATGGTAGAGGAATATGGGTTTGAAGTTGGTTGGGATGAAATGGCGGTGTGGAATTTGGGGTGTCAGAAAGTGGGGGGTGTCAGCAAGGGGGGGGTCCAACTTAAGTAACCGAGACTTACAATAATGTCATTGTGCCCGTATGCGCGAGCAGAGCGCTGGACGACGCCTAGTGGGACCCCTCCGCCTATAATGGAGGATCAGAGCTTCAAAATCGCACTTCGCAGGCTTTGACATAGCCGATAGAAGGAAGATATCGTCGTGACGGCCGCAGCCAATGGGCCATGACGAACTTCCAGAACTCATCGACGGCCCGGCAGCGACAAACCACCAGTTCTAGGGGCTAAATACCGCGGGCGTCAGGTTCGTACCAATCCTGAAACGTGCTGGTGAGCATCAGGTTGCCATTCTCCACCCATTCGTCCCACATCTCTTTGGCAGTAAGGCCGCCAGGCCTGTCCCCAGCGGTGTGGCGAACTGCCTAGTAGCTCTAGGTCTTGGATGGGAGGGAGGGAATACTGGGCCGAGGGGTTGCGATAGATTCCGAGCTTGTTGAAGGTACGGTTGGTGCGGTACGTCGGGAAGAAAGCCTAACCACGGTCATCCCTAAATGCTAGCTCTTGTCTTGACATAATGGCGGCGATGTACTGCAGGAGCCCAGCGCTGAGGCTTCGGTTGTTGAAGCTGGTTCGTAGGGTAAAGAAGCGGCAGGCATGTCGCAGGTGCTGATGGCAAAATTGGCGCTTAGCAGGCAGCGGCCGCAACTCTCAATATCCTCAATGATCGCCGTAATGACTGCCTTGCCTAGAGGACCGGAGCGGCCACATTCGCAAGCGTCGCCACCATAATCAGCGTGACCTTCATCATCAGCGCTGCCGCCATTACCATTTATAGGCTTGAGGGATATATGAGCCGCGCCAGGCTTGCAATTAACACATCCCCGGGTTCCAACGCAGAATTTTGCTGTTGCCGTGAATGTAGACCAACAATGAGCCATGTTGGTTACCAGCCCAACGCCTACTCATCGAATCTCTCGTATTAGTATAGTAGTGTTCGGGGGTAGGCTCGGTGGATTGCGTTCGAGGTCCATTCCGATACAAAGTTTATTTATTCTATGAACTGTCCATTCCCAATGAAGAGAGGAATAGAGGGCAAGGGCGCATCGTTTCATAGATCCCTCGTTCCTCAATATTCACGAAGGTCATCACAGGGGGGGAAGTTAAGCTGGATTGATATAACATACCATTTGGGAAAGGGTCGATTCGAGCTGTCGACCCGAACACGATGTTCTCTAGGTCTGGCACGTCATTACGCATCCCTCCAGCGCGTGAGGTGAAACACATCTCGCCATCTTTCAGGAGTTCTGGACAGTGCCGTTGGACAAGCGACACCCCATCTCAACAAGGGCTCCAGCAGAGTGCCGCTTTATGTTGGAAGATAATACACAGAATCGTAGCCACGCAAGCTCACGTTCGTCTTGCGGGGGAGAGATTTCGGGTCGGGTCCCTTTTGACGAGGCAAGAACCTGGATGGCGGCCACTGCTGAGCAGATCATAAAAACCCTCAGGGGGATAGTTCACGCCGGCCGTCGCAGAAGAAATTCAGCTTATATATAGAGCCGCCAGACATGCGTATGAGCCCAGAATTTAAGATAGGACCAGAACAAGTCGTTTTCGAAAGAAAAGGAACAACGCCCAAAACGGCAGATGACCACTCTCAAAAATATAAGATCCGACTCCCGGAGAATTACGGTTGTTGAGATGGTGGTTTAGGGTGTCTGGCCATTCTCATGGTCTCACTTTATATGTTCGTGTTCTTCGATTGGGGACAAGCTGCGTTGAAAACACATGCAAGGCAGGCATTGAGACCTTTCCCGGGTGACGACCTCAGGCAATGGATGATACCAAATGACTAGTCGACCGTATTTAACGCGACGTTGAGTCTAGGAATTTTCGGCCCGGTGTTGGTGCTCGACATTGAGGTATGCCTTAGAAACTTTCCTGATTCCCGTGAAAGAGCCCCTCTTGATCTCGCGTGTTTGATTCTGCGCTTAACATCGCGTCGCCTTGCATTGTTAATTGTATACTTATTTACTTGTTCGTTTTGGCTCTGTTGACGTGCTCGACTCGCGTTTCTGAGGCTGTCGCCCTTTCTTGTTTGGCTTCGCCGCGCCGGTCCCTCCATTTATCGCTGAGGCTTGGTTGGTGCTTCGGGCCATCTTCGGCTGCAGAACTGGACCGGGGGTGTTGCGTCTTGGCGTGACTGTCTGTTGAGTCTGACATCCTCCACGGCAGGGAGCCTGTGTCAGCGTTGTCGGCTAATATGTCTCGATTGCGATTTCTCTACCGCCGCTGACTGCGAACTCCTCGCAGGCCAGCGAAGATTTGTCGGATGGGCTGGTCGTCGGTTACCGGATGGGTGAAGCTCTCGGCCAATTCAGGCTGCAATACCACATCAGTGAGTCGGGGGCGAAGCAACAAACACCCTCAAGGTCACTCGCACGCGGACAGGTTCACCAAACCATCTTCCATGGGCACCCATAGACTAACCGTCTGGGGTCTCGCTCGAGCCAGTCTACAGCACAGGTGCCTATATAGTCCGTGGTCCAGTGCCTTCTTACGTTGGAACAGCGAACAGTGACAACGAGGCAGGGCGAGGCAGGGCGAGCTTATATGAGCTCGGAGATTCGACTGGCGCTCTTCAAGGCCAGGACTGGCCGCATGCCCACGGGCTACGCTGCTAATCCCCCCATGGTTCGGGTTTGCCACCAGAATCATTGTCGCTAACGACAGTATATCAACCTTCACTGAGCTGAAGAAGCCGCAAATAAGCCCGGTGGTAATCGTGAGAGCCTCGACAGAAGCCAAGCCTAGTAGAATACCGATTCCCGGAGGAATCACCCTTTATATCGGCCATAGGAAGACATCTGGTGCCCCGTCCGTCGCAGTTGAATCCCAAAGTATAGACTCTTCTCCCTAAAGTAGCTTCCCCAGGGTATACATCCTGCGTTGCGAAGTAGTATGTTTTCTGGAGCTTGAGATGATCGGGTCCGTTCAGCTCTTTGCGACGCTGGGAGGAACTAGACACATCTACATCAGCGTCATCTAAGAGTGACAGGGGTGACACTGGTGCCCACTGCCCACCCATCACTCTTTCTCCTTATCGAGCTTCCATTTCGTCGAACAATTTCCGCGGGTGGATGGATCGGCTCTCTGGCTTCTCTCTGTTAGACAGGCCATTGGAGCCGATCCTTCCAGAGTTCGGATATAGTCAGAGGAATGGCGTCCTGCCCCGAGAATGTCGAGACGGTTAGTCTTGAGGAAGGTCAATCCACTCAATACTCCAGAGGATAAGGTGTCCAGCCAGCGATAGATTTGTCCTGTTTGGGTCTTTAGCCGAATGAGGACAGGTTGTTGATTCGCTAATAGTTGGTCCTCCCTTCCTGACTCTGGTAACTGATATGGGAGACAAGACCGTCGTTTCCTTCGTTAGGGGCATCTTATACGTAAGTATAGAGAACAATTTAAAATTTAGAAAAAAAGGCATCGATGCCATGATGCTGGTGCTAGGAGAGGTTAGAGCTGAATCAGCTGATGGTAGAGTTTGGAAACGAATCCTTGGATTCTTCCTCGGCTGTGTGTCTGATCTTACTATAATTCGTGAACGCGAATTCAATGTCATGATAAAGGGGCAACTGCCTGCCGTGCACGATATATGTGGCGGTTTTGGAGTCATGTCGTATTTAGCGGGCTCCGCGTCTCTTTCCAGGTGCGCCTGGATGTCGATATCAAGCTACAGACGGACCTTCGCAACTTTCGTTATCGATCAGAATCGTCGTTTCCTAGCGCGAGTCGGGTTTTATATGGCCATGTTTACCCCCATTTAAGGACTCGTATCCACACCCGCTTCTTCTGTCTACTAGACGTTGTCATTCTAAACACAATTAATAAAATACCGTCGTTAATTCTGGGTCGTGGTAAGGAGGTCTGGGTCAGTGAAAGGGTCCTCCGATTTCATAGGACCTATACAGCCAAGACGACCTGCTGAGGCTTGCGACTCAATAGGCGGCCGTTAGAGGTCCGTGTCGACTTCCAGTTTAATAAGACTTAAACTCGGTAGGGCCTGAAAGGAACTGATTGTACTCGAGTCCCAGGATCCTATAAGGCGCAGAAAGCCATCAAGTCGTATAATATAAAATAAGTATGAAACTGATAATGAAATGGCTTGTTCGAAGCATTTAACGAAATAATAAGCTCGGGCCAGTTGGATTAGGGTAATATATCCGGGCCAGATCGAACATGGAAATTGAAGCATGCTTCCTTCCTTCTGCTTCCCTGTGGCTGATCCCTCAGATGAGGGAACCGCTTTATACATGTTGCAGAAACTGAAGTAACGATGGATCTGGAGAATTCTCAGGGAATATGCCATTGAATATAAACAGCCGTCGGCACTTTCATTTCGTCGTCGTTGTCCACAACCCACACCCAATGCATCCCTTGCCGTGATAACATGGGCTTTGAGGTCCGTCCCTCTCGTATTCTAAGGCTGAAAGGACTCAAGGCAAAGCGACAGCAAACAAAGGTGTGGCTGTGGCGTGTAGAGTATATAATGGCGAGGGATGGCTGTTGCCAATGAGGCCTGCCACTTACTTCCTCCGAACAAGGTTTGAGGTCGAGGCCTATCGCCCGTGGGCGAAAACATTGCTGGGAAGAAATGGAGGAAATGTCCATCGAACTCAACAAGCGCATCGAGGGGAGGGCAAACTCCTAGCCAAACGCGGGTGAAACAACCCATGAACTTGTCTCGACCTCTTCTTGTTTCTGATCCTATGTCTTGCGATGACAGGCCAGAAAAACACCGGAAACATGAAAGGAAAGATGTGACAGGCTTCCCTTGAAGGGAAAATCATGGGGTTGCACTTCTTGGTGGGCCTCGTCCAACTGATTTCCCCGGCTCGCCTATATATCACAAGTTCCCAGTTTCTTCCTGGATTGCATGGGAATCCATCCAGGTTGTATGATGGTGTGACTGGATACGGCGACGCGCCAGCAGACCAGACCTTCCCCTTGGGCGAGAGAAATGCATAAAAGGGACAGATATATAGAAGGTAGGTTTCAAAAGTCGAATAGCGTCATGTCTCAAGTTGATAAGAGCGCTTCCCCGAATGGAAACCGGGATAAGGATTGACTGGAATCCAGAGAGAAAGATTCGATCTCCATGTTGAACTCGGCAAGGGAAATTGGAATCTAATCGAAGGTTGAATGAAGATCCGAGAATCAAGTAGGTTGAAGCACCGCCGCGCCAGGCTCGCCCGGTGGGTGGCAACGTGCGACCAGGAGGGTGAATCGCCGTCCTCTGGATTCTGCGCCTTCGCCGCGAATGTCAACCCGCGGAATCCCGGAACGACCTAAGCTGAAAGGGAGTTTCGCTAGATTACATTCCGCTGGAGACGACGTTCTCGAGATAAATAAAACGCGCCTAGACTTTCAGTCTTGTGGTTGGCATGACGCCGCAGGCAGTTGGAAAGCAGAGGAAGCCGACGCACGCCTAGAATTACTCCGGCATCTTCTCCATCTGATGAAGATGGTCAGGGGTTCTGGAGACTGCAAATATATATTGAACAAGCCGATTAGTTTGGTGTCCCCCACAAAAGCAAAATGATCTTGGCCCTAGGGTCATTGGAAAAATTGGAAAATACTTTGACGGCGACTCGATTTATAGCATCGGAGGGCCGGAAAGTCTATCCCTCAACGAAAAAGAGGGAAAAGAAAAACCAATTGGGGGCGTCCTCGTTAGTTTATTGGTCTGAACGAGTTTGCTATTCATCGCAAAGAGAAAGGGATCTAGAGCCCCAGCCTCCGTTTATCTCTCTGGCTTGTGAACGAGGAAACGAGGCTCAGGTGAGGTTCAATAGAGAGACGAGAGAGATGGAAATGAGAGGGTAGTCATCAGGCAGACATACAACGCCGACCAGGTCAAAAGAATTAGATCAGCAATCTTGCGTAGCTATTAATTTCTCATTTTCTGCCGGGGAGAGAGTTATTAACGAGACCATGCCTGTCGTAGCTCTCGAAGACATGGTGTGAAACCGGTTCCATGCCCATGCGTAAAGAAATCAAAACTCGTGCCCGCACACGCAGATTGAGAAAAAGTTAGAAATTATTAATGAAAGACGTCAAAAACTGGCCCGCAGTCTTGCCTGATATGGTTCCAGCCCTCATTCCTCCCGACGAGCCGAGAGCAGGTGAAACAGAATTGACACGTCGCTGTCGTCCTCAGGGCCATCCGAATCAAGTTGGGTCCGGCAAAGTGTCGAAGACTGAGCTTGGGATGACCAGCCTATGGTTGGTGCCTGCGCGATTAAATTGCTCGGAAGGATTAGTAGGGTGGGGAGGTACGGCCCGGTGGTCTGCGTTAGGCTCGCCAATAATATGAGTGACAAGTATGTCACAATTTTGCCTGTCCCAACCTCGTCGGCGAGAAGCGAGCCGCGGAGTGCGGAACGCTCTTTGCGCAGCATCCAGAATGCGTCTAGGACTTGATGCGCCACGAGCTTGAGGTCGGGGTCGGCGGGATTAAGAGAAAGGTTGCGCCAATCGTCGATGCTCAACGTCCTATAGGCCTCTCGCAGGTCCTCTTCCTGGGGTGGGCTATACCATCTGGGACGCTGTCATGTGTGATCTACTTACAGCTAGACCATTTGACAACAAAACGATGCTCCAAGTGTCGCGACCAGGCCACTTGACTGTAAGTAGTCTTATATAGCCACTGCACCAGCTGTCCTTACAGACGCGTTTATATAGACACCGTAATTAGCCGCCCGTAGGCCTCAAAGAGAACCTGGCCCTGGCGGAAACGAGACCGAAATTTGGTCCCTCTATAATCCCTTGTTATTAATTTGATACATGGATGGTCCAGCGTGTTTGGGGAGTTGCTTCAAGAATGGAATCCTTGCTGGTAGGGGCCGGCGCAATGGAAGGTTTTTATAACGGATCTGGTCTATCTTGCTTTTCCAGAGTTAGTGTCACGACATGGGCACCATTGGAAGAAGCGAATCAGATAATCGTATCCCGGGTACCCTTTCCTTGCCCCTTCAAGCATTTTCTCTGCCGCTGTTAAAGGGATCCCCATCTCAAGGCTCCCAAAGGCCCTTGATCAAAGGTTGATGCAGTAACTCTCTCAGAGCTGGATCCACCATCTCGCTCTTGCCCCTGCATGAGGGCATAATTGGCGGGAGAGAAAACCGGGAGGGATTGCAGGGCGGGCCTGTTTGGTGCCGCCGACTTGGCGAGGATTGTCGGCCGTCTGCATTCTTATCGGGCGAGGAACCTTGTTTCTCTTCTCGGCTTCCGTTATGTTGAAGAAGAGAGGAAGGAATTTAGGCTGATCCTTCGATGTTCGCGTCGTTGCCGTATTTGTATATAACCATGCCAGGCCCGGGGTTTTCGGCCAGTCCAGCCTCGCCTCCCGTTCCCGGCAGGATTTGCTGGTTGTTCGCCCAAGGTCGGCGCAGATCCCCTCCTAGCCATGGCGGTGACCAACCTTGCCTTGTCATCGGTGCTCTCGATCACCGCGAGAAGACAGTAATCTTATCCCGAAGTAATTCTACTTGTGGAATGAACGACGAAGTGATCTCAATTCAGCTATATCGCTTTGTTAAACGTTTTTGGGATGCCAGAGTTGTTTATATTTAACAAGCCAGGGAGGCCATCGAGGAAGCTCGGCCTAGGGCTCGACCACAGAAGGCCGGATATATAGGGGAGTTCTTTGAGAGTGTTTATTAGTGGGCTTTCTATAACTGGCATTCGACTGGTTTTTCTCGTGGCCTCGCTGGGGTGTTTGTTTTCCTCTGGCCCCAAGCACAAAGAGCCCGTTAGGCTCTGTGGAGAGTGGATCAGCCTTCGTGCAATTGAAAATGTGATGTCAATCGCCAAGGCTGTGCAGGTCATACTGCTCTACGTGTTGTGACTCGATGACCAGCCTCCTGGCGTGCGTTGGAAATCGGTGGCGGAACTTCTGCCTTCCTTCGATGACGGCATTTTATTACCGCCTGTGCGTCAGGCGATTTTACACTGGATATGTCCTGGCATCATCCTCAAAAGGAACGGAGCGGGAATAACGAACACGAGCCGTTCCACAGTTCGCTTCTCCTTTAATCTCTCCTTCCGCGTCCACGTTCTCTTCCCAGTCCTCGTCAGGGACGGTGGCCTCATTGTCCCCAGGGAGTTGTTCCTCGTCATCGATGTCACTTTCCTCTGCTGGCTGAAAAATCGTCGAAAATATATGCCGCTGTCAACAGTTTCATGCGAGCCTCGGGGTGTATGGAGCAAACGCGACGACTCCTCAGACATTGCCCCGATGCGTACGACAAGGCGTTGACCATCAGATATTTATCAGGGCTCGTGGAGTTGGCTATTACAACCTAGTATAGGCGTGTCCGAGCTATAAGGACGACCCTGTCGCAGGCTCATTGACATTGAGCTTCGACGGCAGTCCGATCATTATCGAAGATATCTCCTTGATATTAATGGGAATTCTCCATTGTTTGGAACTGAATACGCTCGCGTACGACGGTGGTAGTAGGAACGGAAGCTGGTCCTTGTTTGAAAAAGACGACCCGGCCTCATAGGTAACGATTATAAGATTGGAGCGAGGTTTGTTGCTTGTGCGGGTGGCTTGAAACAATATAGCAAAATTTGCTTCGACCATGAGAACAGCATGAGTCCACTGTTAAGAGTGAGAACATCGTTGTCCGTAAGAACCGTGAGAGAGGATTTCGTACCTTTCTTTTTGTTATGAAGGTCAAAAGCTTTTCCCTAGCAGTAATTATTGATTTATCTAAACAGCAGTGTCTCCTGCAGATTGGCAAGGAGGACCACTTCTGCAGAGGGCCATTCTCGATCCGGAGCGAATTACGTTTTCACATCGAAGAGCAACCGGCAGTGATTCGAGACGCAGATATTGGCTGAGTTTCCCCACACCCCCCTTCGAACCGAAAACCGAGGCAGTTTTTTTAGGAACGATGTAAAAAAAACTTAAGAATACAGACAGAAATGGCAGCCTCTTCCACATGACATATATATCTTCCGTTTCGCGGGTCTCATGACAGAAGGAACGGGTAAGATGCGATAATTGGTTTCCGCGTCATTTGTCTTCCTCATAATGAACCAGACGGGGGCTACGTGCTGTCTGAAGCCTCGACTATAAAATAATTTTTATACCGAGCACTGAGACTTGTTTCCTTCATCCAATGGAATTGCAGTCCGGCTCCCTTTTGATCCAGTGAAACGTTTGCCGCATCCTTTATGGAGGGAGTGACTGGACTGGACACACTAATTGCATTTCCACCTGGCGTGCCGCCCTCGTCGCACCTCGATTCACGCGTTCAGGAAGATTTATATACCTGCCGAAACAGGGAAATTCTTCGTCTCCGAGTCCAATGTCTGAATGCTTCTGGGGTTGGTTCCATCCGGAGGATCATTCATAGGCGAAACCTAAGGCGCCTAGCGCTTCACCAACTCGAGCGGCGGCTTGTTCTAGTTAGCATAAAGCTGAGCGTAAGAACACTCTACCTAAGGGGCATGACACCCTTCCCTAGGATTTGGTGATGATGACTGTTATGTTATTAGTAGTGCAGGCTGCGTGGAGGTGGAGGAAAATTCCCGTCCCAGCAGGTTGCCAGAGAAGAAAACGTGACCCCATCAATATGGCGTTTGCGATATATCGAAGGATGCGCATAGACGTCAGCGATATAACTTGCCTTCTTTTCAACGCGGGAGGCAGGCTGGATTGGCATTCTTTGATGAAAGGCCATTCGGAGAGCGGTTGGTTCTGGAAATTACTCATTTCCTTTTTCGAATACGTTCATGTATAGCAGCGAGGATGATTTGCGATATTCGATGGAACGTGACTAGAAGAGTATCCAGGGTTTGCTATGATCTCCACGCATCATTTGGGGGGACACAGTGCCCTCCCCCAGCCCAGGCGACTGCGCCTAGAGGAAATATATCTCCAATATGCCGAGGACAGTATCGGCCACCAGTCAAATCGGCATTGGTAGTTCTAGAGTCAAGAGGTAGCCTCCTATATAGGATTCAGTTGACTCCCTAGCGACCCCTGGTCCGTCACTTGGAAAGGCAACTCCGGTTCCAGTGCTTGATGATCTACTTCCGACTTCGATGATTGTAATGGTACGAACGGGAGGAGTGTCGGCGAGATTACCCTGGACGGAAAAAACACGAAACACCAAGGCGAAGTGAGCACCGCGAAGGGGATTTCAACCCGGTTGCTGGGTAATTTGCCGGTTAGTATTATCACTTATTACGTCCACTTCCGTTGTATCGATAGAAAGGGGCATGTGATCCCAAGGCTTTTGTCCCATTTCTTCGGCGGGAAAGCATAAGATGAAACCGGATTGTTGGTGGGACGTTTCACGAAAAGGATCCCTTCATGACATCAAACACATCGTTGACTGGACGAAAGCCAAGGTCCCACGGGATGTTGTCCAGAAGGCTGGCGGTGAACCTGGAGCGCGCTCATTCGCTCGCGTCTTAAGATCTTCGTTTTGAGTGCTGAGTGCTGGGTGCATCGTGTTCTTCTTGAAACTTCTGGGGTTTGCCGCTTGTTATTCTCTGCGTCCTCTTGTTCCGGGGGGCGATAAAATCTCAGCGCTATCACAGCAGAGAGAAGTATATATTCACTGCATTCTGGGAAGTACCATACCTCCAAACGATAAGTCTATTGGCTGCCATCCCGTATTCTTCCATAAACTCTTGGTATATTATAGAGTTAAACATCCTATGCAAAGTCCTCGTCGTCAGGGACAGGGAGTGGAAGTCCATTGCTGGTAGTTCCATGGCAATGATGTTGAGGATCTCCACTGGCATGTCTGCGAGCCCTGCCACCGGAGAATTTCTTCTAAGATGGAGAGTTCTCATTCAAAGACGGGAATATTATAATATTTTCGCCCTAACTTTTTGAGGCGGGCCAGTTAGGCTATCAACGTCCATTCCGCACCTGGGCTGCAGCTTTCAGCGTCCCAAGACCATCAGGCCGTTCAACTCCCGACGAACGGAGTGATAGTAGATCTATAAGGTGTTGTGACGCCACGCTGGCTGTCGATGTCACGATCCTTTCGCGTGGACCAACTCGAAACACAACCAGAAGATGAACCCTCGGAAAGAGCGCAGAGCCACCATAGTCGCTGATAAAAGTGCATATAAAAAGCAGGAAATTCAGAAAACCGATGGACCGGGATGAATCCGCAAAAAGCAGCACTGGCCCTGGACAACCCTGACGTCCAATGAACACGGAGACGAGAAGGCATTTCTTTCCCTCTAGTTCAGGGTTGACAAATCGAACAAATTGAGTAACTGACACGAACCCCGCCGAAAAAAGATCCCTGTCAGGCGGCTAAGATTCTCGCCGCTATGGCTCTGAACCGCTGATTTTGGCAGTTCAGTTGGTCATTTGATTGAGAGGAACGCAAGGCGGACAAGGCGGGTAGACAAGTAACCAAGGGGTAAGGCTCCAGTCTAGAGCCCGTTGCTAGAGGCGCTGTACCTAATGCGCATAGACAGTACTCCCATCTTGTAATAAGATGTTGGTTGTTGAGATTGGGCTGCAAATAGCTTTGAATCGTCTCGTCTCCAGCCAACAGGGCATGATCCAGACGCGGAAAATGGATGGCACAACACCTTGTCAGAGTGGAAGTACCACCCCTCCGCAAGTTGAACTCCCTTTAGTAATTAGGATTCGGTCAGTGCCTAGTGATCTCGAACCACGAGAGGCCAGTAAAGCTGTTGTATAGGCTACTCATGAGAGCGGGACCTAGGAGGTTCTCTGGCTTCAGACAGAAGAACGCCCCCAAAACCTCGCTGGCCCGGAACCCCGAGCAAACGCGAGTCCGACCCTGATAACTATGATGGATAGATGAAAGAGCTTTCAAGGAGGATGCACTTGACACGCAGGTGCGCCATTCCTTGGCTCGCTTGATAGGTTGGTTTTCAGCCACTGGCTCTCTGATCACCAGCCTTGTAGGCCTCATAGGCCGACATGGTACGGACCTGAATCAATTCCGGATTGAACTGGAAGTGGTTGAGAACAAAATGAGATATGTTTGTATGGGGATCCATTTGGGATCCCTTGAGAGTAAAAAGAAAAGATCAAGTCCCAATTGATCTTGAAATTAACCTTCAATGGTTTCTTAGGGAATGGAAAGAGAGAAGAGTTTTCAATTGATTCCCCCAGAGAGACATCACGCGCCCTATGCATTCGTGAACCTGCCGAATGATTGACCAAACGCCAGATGCCTAAGAAAAAGCCTCCAATGCTGGGCAGGTCATCTGGTCGAGTGAAACACGCAGATATATATCACTTTGATTCCAGAAACAACAGGGGAGGCCGAGGTTCGAGCGTCTCCTCCAATATCTCGACCCCTCCGGCTTATATCCGACGGGAAGAAACTAGACAAGCGTAGTCTCACGCGACTCTTAGTTGGTGCGATTCCGCTTGTTATTCGTGTCCTTTGCAAGACCGATTCAAAACTTGAATGGGTGTTGTTGCTGCAGGACCTGGTGCCTCAGTGTGATCAATAAATTCCACCGGCGATTTAGGGCCCTGAATAGGCATTTATATACCGCCGAGAGTGCCTCTAGGAAAGGAAATTGCAACGTGGTACTCCTGGGCGAACAATGGATCCTTCTGTGTTCGTTAAAACCGGCAGCAGGTCCTGTCTCTTGGGGATTCCTCCACTGTCATGCATGTCCTGGTCGGCTTCGTCGGTCATAACTCATCCGGAGTGTCTATAAAAGGCCCGGGAGCCTCGCGTTGGAGGATGGGCGCTCCGACGACCCAGACGGCGAAGCTGGCCACAGCCGTGCTTATGAATAGTATCGCTGAATGTCCTATTCGGTGGTGTCTCGCTTCGAGAGTGATGTGGGTTGAATTGTTGATCGTCTTCTGGCCACGCGGTGTAATCATCGCTAAGTGTAAAGAGCAACACTGGATCCTGCTCGTTGAGTCGCTTGCTTCTCAGCTTAGGTAGTAGTGTTGCTCCCACCGACGCAATACGGACGGTAACAATCTAGCGATGATCGATTAACATTAGTTATTGAATAAAATAGATCAGAACAGACAGATTAGAGAAGACACACTAGCAGCGCAATGCAGAAGAGCCATGCCGTCAGCGTTACATAATTCTTCGATTCTACATTCTCAACCCACAACCCCCGAATTCAGCCCACATTTGGATTCCAGGATTCCGTGCGCAGCTTCAAGCTCTATCCGCTGTTATACCGCGTGGTGGTATGTTTGAAATACAATATAGCACTCTTTCACACGGCAGCTGAGTCGTAGGAAATATAGGGAGTGCTGAGAGGCTACTCCGACTCTGCAACATCACCGGGGAGAAAACCCTGTCGAACAGGGAAGGAAGGGCAGAAGAACCTGCAGAGACCGATGACCGGGTACACTCACCAGCGATTGTCGTAAAGTCCAAATGTATTCGCCTGCTCCAAGGTGTTAGCCCGGAGTTGGGGAGAAGAAAACGTTATAGGCAGAGGACATAATAGCCCATGTCTTCTGGTACCGGTTCGGTCCACTGACGCTTGGGTTAAACATGCCACGAGTCCGATTTTCCAAGTCCGACGGAAACAAAAAAAAAAAAATACACTTACATGAAAAAATAGCAGTATCAGAAAGAGTTCGACTATATAAATCTTATTACCACATCCAGAAACCAAGCAGAGCCATCACAGAGATTTCTTAACCCTGGAGAGGCTCGAGTTATCAGAAGGACGGCCCGAAAAGACGACGACGGTCATATAAAGGTTAAGGATCGGTTCGGCTAATTACCCTCGTGCTGCACAGAAAGAAGCATAACGGCGGGCGGCAGTTGTTTCTCGTCACCGGCCATTGCGCAAGGTCGGCATTCTGCGCCCCAGACGAGGATCGCGTCTGCCTTCGACATGGCGCCGGCCTCGTCGAGGACGACAGCTCTGGCGACGTCACGCTAGAACTGCAGGTACGGTCTGTCCTGGGAGCTGTGCGGGGTCGTGCACACCACGTCCGGCGGCCACGATCATGTTCAAGAGCCGGTTGACGAGATTAGCTGGCCGCTCGCTAGGGTGGTCATCTGCGACTGGCTCAGCAAAAATGATCCATCTCACGATATCTGGGATGTATATGTGGTGACACCAACGCGAGCACGAATGCACTGTCAAACAAGCCGTAGCCGGCAGCCTATACATCCAGGATGCCACTAAGTCTGAAGTCCGACCGCAGATCCGGCACCAGTGCCAGGTTATAACCTAGACGACACAGATCTAGCCACATATGTACTTACAGTTGAAGCAGGTTCATTTCGTATCTGACCTTTCGATATCAAGTGAATAGTCACCGGTAACAGCCAGCAGACAACAATCGTCACCGCGGATCATCCAGTATTATTCTAGAGAAATTCGAGCTTTTCTCATCTCGATACTTTCTTTCGTCAAGACTCGCGGAATTGCGCTGAACAAGTCGAGTCGCCGAGCATGTTTGGAGAGCTACAATGTCTCCTCCTTCGTCAATGGATCAAAACTACGGAGAGCGGTCGGATCGTGTCCATATTCCAGTCTCCAGGGCCCGGTCCTTTGGGTTGCATCGATGAGGGAATAGACTTGGCGCTGTTCGGCGGTTCTCGATCGTGAAAGCCGGAGTTGCCCATTCGCAGAGAAATCAACGGCGTCTGGTGCCGAAGACCGAAATGAAAACGGGAAAGGTAGGTAATGCTATGGGCGCCGGGACCATTCTTGTCCTCAATGGTACGCCGCCGTCTCCAATCTTTGAATTCTCTTCGGTAGGTGCCTCCCCGTCGGCTCGTTGTTCCTTTTGGTATGAAGATCTCTGATCACTTCACCTGTTCCGAATAAACAGGATCGGTGTCTAGGGTGAGACTCAGTTGCAAGGGGTTGAAGACCCCCTAGAAGGATCCGTCTCCGGCGATTCTCATTTTTCTCAATGGATGGATTCCCGTACATTCTATTTCTCTCCGGGTCGAAGGTGCACCGTCCATCCCGCTGTTACCAGAGATGGCAGAGGCCGGCTCCTTCACGATACGTTGAGAATATCGCCAGCAGTTCGAGGCCAAGCCAGGGCTAAACAGACCATGCCCTTGATGGTCGACATTTGTATTTATCGGACGATAGGCGTTCATTGACAAAGCAATATCATACCATAGTTGGCGAGTACAGCAAACATTAGACGGCGTAGGCTTATTCCATTAGCGTTGCCTTGGAAAACTGTCCACTGAGGTTGTCGACGGGTGTGGTTTCGATTGCTGGTATATATGAAAACGGGCACTTCGTTCTCTCCAGTGTAGGGATCGAGCTGGTGTATTTCAGCGGCCCGTGTGTGCTCAACGCTCCCCAGTATCAGCACCTGTGGTGGATAAGGCGAGCTCTCGAGTCTTGACGTAGTGAATTATGCTCAAGCCTAATGATCGTCATTGACGCAGTCATGCATGTGGCGATAACAGCCGCCTAGTCTGCTGTGGGCGACGAAGTCGGGCAGGGTGCCGTCACCCTTGCGATCGAGGTCAGCCACTGAGTCTTAACCTTGTGACTTGTGCCCACCTCACGGCATCGAAGAAACCCGTTTTCCCCCAGGAATTCATTGTTGATTGTTGTTCGCCACGAGTACAGAGGAACGTGTTCGTCCTCAACAGTACGAGCTTGGACGGGGAATGAAGTAAACATCCGCCTTGCGACCCACTACCACCCTAGGGAAAGACTTCAATTTTTTTTCTCTGTCACGGTGTCCGTCGGCGACGAGAGCGTTTTCTTTCTCCGTGCAGCAGAGTATTTGAGCGCATGTGATTTCTCTCGCCTTGCCCGCCTCGCTCTATCGAATGCTTGTCTTAACCCATTCCAGGTGAGTGAGTGATGTTGTGATGTTAGCCTCTTTCCGGTCGTGGAGCTCCGATGACTGCATATATGAGTGTAGAATGTGCGACCCCAGCACCGCTGCCTCCGGCTCGGTCGCTGAACTAATCTGGAACCAGAGGACGTTAGCCAAGGAATTATAGGAAGGAGAAGAAGGGCACTCACGGAAAGATGAGGCCGGCGATCTCCCACTTCAGAGGCTTTCCAGCAATGACAAGAATCCTCTTGTCATAATCCTGCTCGTACACCTGTCGGACCGCTGTCCGAAGTTCATCGTCCATCGTACCCGTCATCGTCGGAAGTTGGAGTGTATTCCGACGGTAATTATTCGCAAGACGAATGTGGACCGTTGGCTTCGGATTTCGACACTAGAGCATCAGCATCATCGTCAAGAACACCTGAATAATCAGGGACAAGGGACGTCACTAAGTTTGGACAGGTAGTCTGAACTTCTGAAGGAGAGCAAGCTGCTGTGTGAGTTCTGGCTCGTCGCGCTTAAATCCTCCCATCCTAACGAGGCGTATAGTACAGGCCCTGGAGGTGCCTCTGGCGAGAGGGGCTGCAATTCGGAGGCAGCTCCGCATATGCCACGGGCACCGTGAAGGTCGACGTCACAAATAGTGCACTGGAGCAGCATTTGCATCCCGGCGCCCCATGTATAGTCTCAAATTTACTTACAAATTATTTAATAGGCGATTCCCACGGTCGATGGCCCTGAGCGGGTTCGAAAGGATATGCCAGGAGTTCTAGCCAAGCTCGTTCTCGTTCACCCATGGGCTGACGATGGGGAGACAGTTTGGTCGGTTTGTGTGCACAGAACAGCGCTAGCAAACACTTATGCCGGAGACGCGGCGACGAAGTATTGTGTGTATCGAGTTTAATTGAAACTGAGGAATGTGAGTCGTAGTTCGTACGGTAGCATCCTAGCAGAGCGCAGCGTGTCGACTCGCAAATGGAGATATAGATCGACGAGGCGGAGAGGGGCAGGAGGGTGGGCACACTTTTGCCAGCACCCGCTTGTTGCATTGTCGTCAACCAAAGGGGAGATCTCCAGATTGATTCCAGTCATAAAACCCGCTCTTGGACACCGCGGGCGGCAGACAACAAAAGACCCCGAGCGACAGCGTTGTTATCGACCCGAGATAAGGGTTTCTGCGGAGGCAAGAGAAATGGCATTTATGTCCCTTGCCAGATCTCACCACAAAACATCCTCCTGCCTACCTTAACTCGACGGATAAAGCTTTGATATTCTCTAAAGCCGGGATTGGAGATCGACCTAGGAATCTTTTCGTGGTTGCCCCCACTCTGGTTTCAGGGCAAGTACGTGTTCCTCCACTCGAGGTTTGTTCTGACTTGTCTCTTCAGGCGCAGGAAACCGATTTATAGTCCCCCGCATTCGTGTAGCGAATGACTGAGGCAGATCATGTTTTCCAATGAAGCATATTGTTATATACTCTTAAAGAAAGGAGACGAGGGGACATGCATCGCATGTTGACGGGGGACGGGGCCGCTGAATAAATTCAAGTCCCTTTGGACTCCTTATTTCCGTCGCTATATATGTCCGCTCACTGAAGAGTATGACAAAATCAGCCGCATGACCTGGGTCTTGGGGCCTTTCGTCATGTGCCACTCGTCCACCGCTACGAGGCCTGGCGAGAACGCCTATGGTATTTTGATTTTGACGTCCGTCTGCCTCCTCCGCATGGCAAAGTTGCCCTCGCGGTAGTAGCGCTCCTTCAAGTTTGGGATCATCGTCGTGGGCGTTTTCAGCACGGTTGAGCTCTGCCGATGCAAAGGATCTAGTCGAAACCGTCCCTTTACGCACTCGTATCCCGACGGGTTTGGAGCTATAGGCGAGGGGTTCGTGCTGGGTAACAGCTATATTCGCTAATAGGGCCTGTTTGTCGACCCTGCCCAGGCCCGCCCCCGTCATACATCTGGTCGTCTTGGCTGTGATACCGCGTCTTGACAGTTTTGACGAAAATTGTCAAAACTTGATATATTATGCTTGTCTGTCACCCTCGCACTACTCCCACGGGTCAGTTCCAAGGATAACGGGAAGGGTCATTGTACAGCTCCTCCATCTGCGGCGACTCGGTATGGATTATATGCTCATGGGGCCTTTTCCAAGTCTGGGAGCATCATTTTCCCAGCCTCCTAACTAGGGACCAAAAGGAACGCCTTGATTTGTTCTCTAGAAAGAAGAGGCGTGTCTTTGCCCCATGTGTTGTCATGGACCCTAATCGACAAGAGTCCGGGTGCAGGACTTGGTTGATCAACGGGTTTGGGAACTATGGGGCTGTTGGGAACAGTCTTCGCCGGATGGGCCTTCTGATCCTCTCATAGAATAGGTATATATATCTATACTAAGCCGGCCAAAGCAGAGCTGTTCTTGCAATCACATGTGCGATGATCCCCAAGAAAAGGGCAGGCAAACCAGAGGGTACAAGCTTTTGTACTTGGCTCATGTTGATCATCCACCAAACTCATATATAGAAAGCTTGGTTCTAGGAGACAGAGCGCATACTTGTGTAGAGATGTAGACGTGCTTAAGACGACAATGCGGTTTTTGATAGTTTTGGATGAGGGAATCTCACCGCCCGCGTCAAGGAACCGCCAAACGGAGATTCGACGAATGATATGCAGAAACGTAAGAACCCCCTGGCGATTCGTAGTGCAGCAGCATGGCAGGATCGCGGAAATAGGAGAAGGCCATCATCGGGGTTCACTGAAAGATTACAGCCAACAAAGGGCCCGGGCAAGTCTTAAAGCAGGATGATATCGAGATACCACGAGGCCCATTGTCGTGATGGCTTCACGGTACACGGTTTGCTGAGGAACGAAATACGACTTTTCTTGAATGTGGGCGAAGAGCTGTGACCCACACCGTTCTGCTGCCTCATTCGCAGTGCAGCGCATACTCTGATAGCATCGCTCATGTCTGCAGCCACACACGATGCGTCGTGCCGGTTCTTGACTTATTTCTTCATCAGCCGAGCTTATGTCGAGGGTTTCCGGGGGTTGACCAGGGTAACGCATCGGTTTCCACATCGCTCGTACTCCTCGTGACTCGAAACACTGCTTGACCATCAAATGGGATCCGCTGTGACGGGACGCCCATCTTGATGCCCAATCTACGCCCGAACTAGAACCATCGCCGAGCCATCAAGATTCTAGGGAGGGCGAGTGGGTGCCGAATTCTTCTACATAGTGCCGCTCATCCAGCAACTGCGGAGAGATGAACAGTATTGCCACGCCCGTTACGCTCAGCGTCACCCGGATGTATCGACCGTAGTCTCGAACATTGACCAGGTAATCTAGTCTCAGCTACTGCCAGCAGCCGGCTTCATTGTTCCCGGCTGCGTGCGTGACCCTCCGTGGATCCTCGCAACCGAAGTGGACACGTCTGATCCTGCGCGAGCGCAGTGTTCAGAAAATAGCACCAAGCCGAGGCTGGCCAAGGCCGACCCGCAATCGGAAACCTCATTTATATCTCTATAGACCCTTCGAGCCCACTGATCACAAGTAATGGGGCTTCATCTGCCGTAGGACGCTGCTATGAGCCCGTTCGCGCGATCCTCCGGACGCTTAAGAACCCGCTCCGTCAGCACGCCGTATGGATGCTTGACGATCTTGGGGACAAAAACAAAGTTGCGAGGTTTGCAGGCGCCTGTCGAGCCATTCTACTTGTTAATCGTTTTGAAAGCAGCTGTGACAAAGGCGAAGTAGAAAGAAATTTGCCGGCGTACTCTTCAAGTCGTGGGTTTTGATGGCCTTGAGATCGGCAACCGACTCCAAGGGGTCTAGCTGGGCCGTTTCACACACAGATGACTTTGTGCGAGTGTCAGCCGGTTAATGGGTCAGTTTTCTTAAGAGATGGTGGAGGCACTCGAATTGGCGATTGTTGTCTTCCAGTTTGCGGAGTCTATCCTGTGTGCTGTGGCCATCTTCATCTCGAAGACTCCTAACTGCGTCGGCGCTCTCCTCGGGCCCTCTTCGATCTCAGCCCTCTCCACCTCAGAGATGTTGGTAGGCATTTGATCCGGCATGCTTGGTAGCGTTCGCTTTTCATTCAGGGCTGCCGGATATGTCTTGGTGTCGTAGGTAAACTTTTTCCCTTTCAGAATCGATGGGGGCTTCTAAACCGTTTAATCCGTGAAGAGAGCCACCGCCAAATCTGCAGGGATTTCTGTGTTTTGGTCTGATGATAGGCTGCTTTATCTCGGGTAGCCATCTATATATATACATTTTGGTTTGAACCTTCCGATGATCACTGTAAGCCACGCGCTCACAATGTACTGGTTGTCGCAGTGTCGTATTCTCCGCTTGAGATTTGCATCCTCTCTTTTGTGTCCCAGTGAGACAGCAGAGTGCATTCGATGCTACCAAGGCGCTTCATAACGACGCGTCACTGGCAGAAAGAGAAGCCGAGAAGAGTGATATCTCGGTTGGGAATATCCTGTTCCAGTCTGGCACACGGTCTGTTCAAACCCTCGAGGAATAGAAAATGGTGATAATCATGAGCAAACCCTCGAATTCCAGAGCGAACACATCTTTGACGGCGGGTCCAAGTTTCGCACATGGAAGTACCGAGGCACCCCCGATCAGTACCTGAAGATAAAAGCCGGGTATATCTCCGTGTCGGACGAAGATTAACATTTCTCAGAGGGAGGGTATATAAGCCCCCCGGGGACCTTGGGGATCCTCGACAAGGAATCGAAGTCGGTCGTTGCCTTCCCGTACAGTATTAGGCGTTCAAACGACGGGGCCTAATCCAACCCAGTATTCGCTCGCATAATCCTCGAAGCCAAGCCCTCTGCACCGGGGAGAGAATATCGGGGTAATCCTAGTTGTCTTGTCGACATTTAGAGACTCCTGGTACAGTCGCCTGGTATACAAAGTATCAAGGCGGGAGTCTACCCCGTCGTTTCTCCAATATCTGCGAGACCCATGGGTATTCCGCAGCCTTAGGACCGCAAGCTTGTCGTCGCTTGGGATCACCCAAGCGTGAACACCAGCCATGCAGAGTGCTACAAGTGTCCTGAAGTAGCCTTGTGTCGGAAACAAGCAAGGAGCCCCATTCTTCGAGGGGCACGTTCGACGTTTCCTCAAATAGTGCAGGTGACACCGTAACACGAGCGTGCGTACAACGACAGCCAGCCGGGATTCGGGTGGATGAACAGAGAACGCCACAAATACAGAAGGAAAGATGTCTTCCCTTCTGCTGGGCATGCACCTCAGAACTCCGCATTCGCAGAGGTCAGGTTGGTGTTCGGCGGATTTATAACCGAAGGGCTCCGAAACCTTTCCAACGAGGAGTATTGACACCGCGATGAAAGTTGGCACCACGTGGTGCGAGAGAGTGTGTCGGCCAAGTGCCAAAAGGAAATGAGTGAAGGTGCCAGGGGAAGGAAAACAAGTATGAAGGCTCGGGAGTCCCTTTAGCCGTGATGAGGGCGGTGTTGGCAAACTGCACACGACAGGCGCGCCACCATAATATAATCGGCCACCGAAGGTACAACTCCCACAACGATGTAGGCCACGAGAGCAGCATCAGTTTAGCACAGGCCCTTGTCCTGGAATCGTTACCAGCTCTAGAGTGACGAGAAATATGAACAAAGTCGGCGGCGGGCAAACGGGCGTTACTTTCCGACGCCGCTGGAGGAACAAACTCACTGACGCGACCTTCCCACCAGAACATCACTGGTTGTGTCTCAAAGATGACCCTGACGTCCTCCGCAAGCTGGAACACGTCCTGGACGACTCCGTGAGCGAGTGACGCTCACTATATAGTCACGGTGGCTGTCAAACCCCTAGACGTGCGTATGGGGAAGTTGTTTCGCATTTGCGGGAACCTTGCTTGCATATCGGGGCATCGCCCAGCCGTTTTCACGGCCAACCTGATCTTGCAACGCCCTTGGCTCTGACGAACGGATAGAGGCGAAAGGTGGCTGTAGGGCGTGGCGAAGAAGGAGCCGGAGGCGAAACGAAACCTAAGCCTCGTAGATGACCTGGATGTACGGGTTAGAATTTATTGGCCGAGACGTGGGATGTTGATCCTCAGCTTACACTATACGATTATAGCCCAGCATCTGTCCCCATGAGGCTCGAGATGAAAGGGCCGAAGAGTCCATGGCCTCCGTGGCTCATCTGACAGACCAACGTTGATGCGACTTCCAGGGTCGTTGCTATTGCGTTTACAGACCAGATGAGATTGTAGCTAGACCGGCTTAAGGCACCAGATATAGACGTCAAGGGTTTGGCTGCCCTAGTAGACAAGAAAAAAAGTTAGCGGATTCCGTGACGGAAGTTTCAAATACAGTCATACCTACTCTAGGCTGGATGGCGCATTCACGAGAAAGAGAGCCCTTTCGAGAGTGAATGGATGCTCGAGACAGGGGAATGGGAAGCGGACGGCAGCGCGTGCCAATCATGTCGGTATCGCATCAAGGCTTGGAATCTGCTAACAGGGCATCGCAGACCGCTGTGGCGTCCAACCTCGGTTGAGCCGAGACAAATGAAATCCCAGGGATAATAGTCTAATATAGCAGGATGGGGTTCTTTCTGCCAGCAGAGGGGAACAAACGCCTTCAGCGTCCTTTAGTGTCCCCTCACTCACCGAAACATCCTCCCTAGCTTGGCTCCGGAGATGCCATATATAAAGGTGATGAATCCGAGAAGCATCCCACGACCGACGAGAAATGCCGAAGACCGATTGGCGCTTGGCTTGTATTTCCCGAATTACTGGCGACCGTGCTCGGCCGATGTTGTGTATCGTTTTGTCTGCCGGGATTCCCGAGCCAGTGCAACCAGAGAGAACGCAGAGGAGCACAATGCGAGAAGGGCCAATGCAAGTCCTTCCCACCATCAAGCCACCAACCTGCCATGTCATTTGCGTGAAGTTATAGTATGCTCCACTGCTTTAAATGGAAGTATGAACTATATATGCATGATTTCCAATGAAAAACAGGGGCCATCCCACCCTTCGTTCAAAGTCGCTGTGAGCGCGAAGCGACGAATACACTTCGCCGACGACGAGGAGTCGGCTAGCGACAAACGATGTCCCCGATCAGACCCTGGAGTGTGTTCCGACTGTTCTGTGTTCGGGCGAGTTCAACAACAGAGATCTGACGGGGCGCAAGAGTAGATGTCGAGATAAATCTCAATGCCGTGGTAGGTGGTGTTGTGTGGGGTTCTTCATGGCACAGCGAGTACGGAACGCATGTCAGAAGGGAATACCACGATTAACGCCCCGAGCGATTGTACGGGGACACCAGATGTAAACCTGAGCCGTATATACGTCTCCCTATGAACAAATCTCGGGATAAACCAGCGGACCGAGGAGCAGGCCGGGACGAAACATCGTCGGCAAAACTTGAAGCAACGACGACGAAGCCGCTGATCTGCTTCGCAAGCACAGAGTGAGAGAATAGTAAATCCCTGTCCGCGAATTTAAAAAGTTAGCAAAATTACATTCTATTCCACAGTAAAGAAGTCGCGGGCCCACACAAACCGTTTCAACTTGATTCCTTATCATGGCAAAGAAGGTGAGGCTCTCTCCGGTCGGACGACCCTTCGCGCGTTTATGAAACAGAATAATCGGGTGGTGCCGGCTCCGCATCCTGAAAGAACAGTGATTACCGTGATGAAAGACAGCACAGGACTTTCCACTCTACGCTCGGCCGACGGGCCAGCGTGAGACTTGAACACGATCCGGCTGGCCATCGCGCAGACCGAGCGCATACGAGTCTAAGTAGCGGCGCGAGTTGCGTCACCGCCGTGGTTGCAAGGGACTGCCGAGCTCTGGTTTCCGCGTTCCCATGATGCCTAGGCTTAACGCAGCATCAGTAACAATATCCTCAACCCATGAGCACCTACACCTAACGGAATGACTTACCACACAGAGAATAAGAGACATGAAACTATGGAATCAATGGTCAAGACAGACACACATCGGCATTTCGCATTTTCCAGTGCCAGAAAAAGTTGACGGCAGCAGCTAATTTCTCACAGCCTCAATCGTCCTTGTATCGGCGCATCGTTGATATATCCTGGTAGATCATAGCGCATCAAGACGTAGGACACCCTTCGCCCCCATTCGCGAGTCCCATCTCTGGCCGGTTAGAGATAGACAGGTTTCTTGTTTGAGAAGGGGCGAGCCCAAACCCTTTTGCCGACTTGAGGTGAGGCAAGGTATGGTTGAGGAAGCAAAAGAAAAGTGTTCGGCACAAGGATGGAGACCTCTCGAACCGGAAGACGATGTGTTTCTGGCTTCCCTGGAGGTGTATGCAGCGGAATTGAGGATCTCGGTCCTACAGGGCATAGGTAATCATAGACGAGTTGCTCAGTTTTGTAAGGGCCTTGATTCTTCGTAGGTTGGAATAATGAAATATAGGATAAAAGATGGGGTGAAGGATGGATTGGGATCAGGCCTGGGAGGCTATGGGATGGGAAGAGGGAAGAGTTTGAGAGAGGGATCCGGGGAGGGTGGGATCCTTTTTATAGACGAGAGGTGAGGGGAGATCACATGTGGATGAGCGTGGCCATGATGGGCAGGAAGGGCGATGTGAATCATCTCATAGATCCAAAAAATGAATTGGGAAGTGAGCAGCAAACGTGCAGAGGGTGAAAACTAGCGTTCCAGCCCGTGGATACGATAGTTTGGGTAGCAAACTGAATCACGCCAGGCCTCTCTTTCTGCCTGCAGACATCCACATGTCATGATCATAAGAAAACAGAATCAGAGATGAGAATAGTGTTGCCGAATTAGTGTGAATAGAGCGCCGTGAATCGCTAATTATGCACCTCCTACCTCGATGTAAACAAGTCAAGAATGAACCCATCATCTCCTGCCCTAAGTGCCGCCCAGTTCTCCTCCTCCCTCATTCCCTCCACATTATCTCCCGCCTTCCTCACATACCACGCTCCTTTGGCTGTGATTGCCACCATGAAATCGCTTCCCCATTCCTCCTTCCTCTCGAACGCCAGGTTGATCATTTCCCTTCCGTGAAGAATCAGAGTCTCCCTCAAGAGCGTCAACTTGTCTTCCTCGGATAGGCCCCCGTCTTCTCTGTTGTAGTCTGCGTCCTCGGCGTACGTCCTCGTGAAGCCCGTAGTCAGTGCCTTGTGAGCTTTGTACGGCGGAGAATTTTCTTCCAGACGTATCATGGGCCCATGCACAGCGGCCAAGAATTGGGCAACATCACTACTGACGCCACTGCCTCCCAACCTGGAGAATTCCCAATCGATAACTGCCAACTTGCGCGTCTCCCCAAAGACGTATGGTTTGTCCTCCCACGGTTCTATGAGGATAGAGCCAGGATGAAAGTCTCCGAGCGAAAAGCGCGGGAGGACGGTGGGGGTGCGATATGCCTGCGCGACCCTCTCATGGATCCTTTCGGCGTCGGGGATGGAGCATTCTTTGAGGTGGTCTATGATAGGCACGACGGCGACATCATTCACGAGCTTTTCTGTGAGGTTTTGCGAAAGGACCTTTGATATGTCGGCATCGCTCGAGAGAATTGTGAAAGTCTCCTTCGAGTGGAGTTTGGCGAAGAAGCGACCGATGCGCTCACCTAACTTTCCGTAGGCATCCTCGATCTCCGCCTCTGGTACACGTGCGCAGGCAGCGGGCGTTAACAGGTCCCACAGAGTAGCTAAAGGGCCCAGGTCCTCGAGGATGAGAGCAGAAGACGCGGGGTTGTGGTCAACCACCGTCGGGATAGTGATGGATCCCTCGAGGGGAAGGCTGGCTAAGGGGCCGGACCCGTGGAAGGCGCGGAGTACTGTAGCTTCTACCGTCTAGGCGCCCGCGCATTCCGTCAATTAGTTTCCAGGCTGTTGCGGAATTGGCAATGCGCAATGGAAGAGAGGAACAAGGACTGAAAAAGAGAAGAAAAAATGGTGGCAGGAACACACCTGACGCTCCTGGGAAAAAGGAAAATCGGGCCCCGCGGCAGCAACGTAGGGCGGCGCATACTTTAAAATGAGACTCTCCGGTTCATCGTTGTCGTCGCCGCCAGTTCGTCTTGCGCGGACGGTATTGTTGACGAGTCCTCCATCTAGCGATTGGATACTGTATGTCGCGTCCGGCGACCTCGCCTTGAGATATGATGTGAAATCAAAGGTCATAATTGCACAAAGAAGAACAGAAGGATTGGTGGATGCAGAAGTTGATGGCGATGGGGAGAGAGAGAACGAGAGATTGAAAGATCGAGAGGCGAAGAGACCTGGTGTGTAGCCACGTGGGGGATGAGGGGTGCTCGGTATTAAAAAGGGTTGTATTCCAGGGTTGCGTTACTCTCAGACACGATAACAGCTTCTGCTCTGGTCCACTTGTCTTGGGAGATGACGGCAGCGCCAATGAGTCTCCAAATGGCTCGACAGCAAGTACCTCTACTGCCCGGCGCAAAAGAAGAAGCCGTTTGATGGTATCATCGAATAATACAGAAAATACAGAGATTATACAGGTTCTCCCAAAAACCCACGCGCTCATAAGATGCCAGTAAGCCGAGAGAAATCAAGTCCCACACACGTTGCCGTCCTACCAACGCCGCCGCCGGCCAGAAGAGCCGCATCTGGCAGCCGCCCGCTCGAGTCGATCCCAATAACTATCCCAATATCTCGTCGAGGCATAAGTGCTCTCATCTGTCGGAAAGGTAGAAAAAAAAATTAGAACCGAGTCCTCTCAGTTGTCATCAATTGAAGATGGTGGGAGCCCACACGTACCTCTTTCGCCGGAGATTCCCAACTGATCGGCCACATTCACATATCCCTCCTCGTTAAGCTGGCCCGTCGTCTTCATAACGGCCACTGGGTCAAGCTCGACGCCCCACGTGCTCCGACAATACGGACACGTCGCCTCGGACTCACGGCCGGGACATTTGGTGGCGGCCCACATGCGGAAGCAGCGCGTGTGCACATTCTGCCCGCAGGCGGCGCGACACCAGGTGATGGTTTCCTTTTCGTTGGGGTCGAATTCGCAGAAACAGATGGGGCAGTCGCCTTCGATGGGTTTCCTCTTGCCGGCTTCTTCGGTGTCGGAGCCGGTGGATGAGGGGCCTGCGTCGATGGGAGGGGCGCCAGCTAGTATTTCCTTGAGCTCGGAGCTCAGGAGGGCGAGTTGGTAGACGTATTTGAAGTCGGCTCGGAGGACGCGACTGAGGACCTACGAAGACATTGGGTCGTTAGCGCGTGCTTTATTGGAAAGGATAAGAAACAAAAGGTGGTGATGGTGCGCATACGTAGAGGATGTGTTTGCACTGATTTCCACTCTTGTTATGGGGACAGGTGCAAGTCGAGATCGGACCAACATGAACCGTGTATATGTTCCCCGTTGAGCCCGTCAGCTCGACATCTTCCTCGGGGCAGTCCGCAGTGCCAACTCGTTTACGTGATAGAACGTAGAACCTAAGGAAAGATCACGGGTTAATTGGCTGTCGAGCGCAACCATCTCTGTGTAGATGGACTCGTCTCGACTCACCTCTGAGATCGCGCACGCTCAAAGATTGGATGGAATGATTGGGGAGGTCCGGCTCGAAACCTGCATCGCACGGGATTAGCTAGAGATCTAAGTATTAGTCCGCATCGAAGAGGGTGGCGATACATCCGCAGCCGCTTCTCGGGCGATGGTGGACCCTTCAACTTTTTGGGTGGCCGCGAGTCGAGGATCTCGAGGGAGGGCGATCTGTTCACGGTCTTGGTCGTCTTCTTGGGCGCAGGCGGTCCATCGAGAATCTCGACCGAACTCGAACGCGAGCTCGAAATCGCCGTCGAGTTTGATTCAGCCTTGCGCTTGGTTCCCCGCATGGTTGGAGATGGTGTCAGAGCCGGATGTGCGGCTGGAGCTTGGGTCCGGGAGGGAGGGCTACCGCGACGCGCCTCAGACATGGTGGGAGAGTGGTTTATTCCGTATTTCGAGGGGTCCTGTGCGGGAAATTAGGGTGGTGCTGGGTCTTGAATGGGGAAATATCGATTGGAAGAATGATGGGATCGGGTGGTTGTCTGGCTTCCTCGCGATGCAGCGTTGATGAGGGTGGCAAGAATCGAGTGGGAGACGCGACTGGGCACTTGAGATCGCGACCCTATTTTTTGAGAGGAAACCAAATTTACGTTCTGACCGGATTTGATGTGACATCAAGTGACAGTCTTGCCTTGTGGGGCACACTGTATTCATACGGTTTACGAAAAGTACAATTGCAGCGTTCAACTGAAATCTGACTGGTCAATTCGTCTGTTCAACCCGTTGGCCGTGGGAAGTGATAAGAAACACTGTAATCTTCAGTGTTGCCCTCTGCCCAAGTCCGTTGCTGTGTACATACGTCACCAGACACGGGGAGGGAAGGTTTGGCTTTTAGGCTTTAGGCTTCAAGTTTCTCGTAAACGACTGGACTTTGGAGTCTGGACCGAAGCTTCAACCTTGAAATAACAAGCAATGAGCCACCGGCGAAAGGCCTCGCTGCAGGGGAAATGACACCCAGACCGACTCAATGAAGACCGCAAACAGACAAGCTCAATCCTGTCGCAACTGACGCTCAAATGAGAACCAATCAAGACCGGCATGCCTCAGATCAATTTGCTCGTCGCTATCAATCTTTCTTTGAAATCTGTCCACCACGCCGCTTAGCGAAACGAGGGGACGGAGGCAACCCGCGCTATGGCTGCCGCTAGTTCAAGCCTACAAGGGGCCCAGGCAGCAGGAAAACAAGGGTTTCAGTGGGCTAAGCTCAGGGCTGAACCACTAAGCTTAATCCCCGTGCGTGCCCGTTTGAGCCTCTGGGATTTGGGATTTCGCGCAGGAAGAATCAAATGCAGCATGCGGCTTCGTGCCTGCCTCCGCTTCAACAGGACTTGAACCCCCAAACGGACACTCGGTCTTTCCAGCTTTGTATTTAGCCAGACAGAAAAGGCATGTGCTCCTGAGAAATTGATGAAATGGGGCCATTCGAGAACCTTAGAGCGCGTCTGCACATGTTTGGAATTTGTAAGCTCCAGTTTGCGCCTGGTTTGCGCCTGCCCTATTTCTGCCCTGTCCAGGTTAACCCCGCACTAGGATTGGTCAAGGCGGTCTAGGCACCTGCTGAGGGAGCAGAGGCAGCAGCCACAACCAGAACATGACCAGGCATCCATGAACGCACTCGGAAGGCACCAGGAACAGCGGGCAGGAGCTCTTCTCGTTGGTCACTTTTACAAGGCAAGTGTGGCTTGGACGAGAGCTGAAGTCAGATCATCTCAATTACCCCGGTCCGAGTCTAGCTCTGGAGATGGGAATCAAAGTCCTACACTTCAATAGATCCTTTCTTACTCCCTCCATTCTGATCCGCTCAAAGATCAATTGCTCTCCGATAATTCAGGAATTTTTATTTAATACCCACCATATCCTCCACTTGTCCCGTCTCTTCTTTTCCTTGTTTTCTCCCCAACGACTTCAGCAAACATCTGAGCAAACATCCCACCCGAGATACCCATCTCATACCCATTCGACAACTCAAACGTCATTGTGATACGACAGATACGGCAACCTTCCCACCCCGCTTGTCTTCAAAGGATCCTAGAGTGAACGAGACCTTTTGTCTTGTACAACTCTTACTTCCCAAGCAAATCGTGATACCCAAAAGCCTGATCTCTCCCCAAGTCCTTTGCTGAATTCTCATCACCCCTCGCGTCTGCCTCAGAAGAAGGCACCTTGACTCCAACACTCCAACACACCAACATCCACAACTCAACACCCCCAAGCCTTCGTCGCCATGTTCGGTTCACCAGTCCGCGCAGTCCACCATACCCACATTTGTGGTCTCTTCTACACCATCCACCATGTCCGGAAATATCTTCCCCAGGTCCAGATGTCCGCCCATGTGTCCATTTTATCCTCAGTCTCTAGGACAACCCTGACTCAGATCTTCACAACCGCCTCTCTGACCGAGGCGCTAAAGGAAGTCAAGTATGCCTTCCCCATATATGACGGCGTGAGTGTTGTCGCCTTCACCTGCACCATAGGCGACCGCGTGGTCAGGGGCGTTGTCAAGGAGAAGCAAAAGGCCCGCGAGGTCTACGAACAGGCTCGTGATCGTGGAGAGGCCGCTGCGCTTCTCGAGCAGACCCCAGAGGCCGCCGACGTCTGGACCACGTCCGTTGGCAACATTCCACCCAACACCGAGGTCAAGGTCGAGATTGTCTATCTCGGAGAACTTAAGCACGACGCCGAAGTCGATGGCATTAGATACACCATTCCCACCTCCATCGCTCCGAGGTACGGCGAGCTACCTGCGGCCATGCTCTCCACCAACACCCAACTTGGCGGCAAGGGAGGACTCCAAATTGTCGTCGACGCCCAAGTTCCAAACGGATCCGTCATCAAGGCCGTTCAGTCTCCCAGTCACCCCATTTCCGTGGCCGTGGGTAATCTTTCCACCACTCCAAAGGCCGAGCCTTCGCTGCAAAAGGCCTCGGCCACTCTCGCTCTCGGATCCGCCGAGTTCGACAAGGACTTTATCCTCCATGTAATCGCCACGAATACCTCCAACCCCGTTGCTATGGTTGAAAGGCATCCAACCTTGCCCAACGAGAGGGCTCTCATGGCCACCCTGGTGCCCAAGTTCAAACTGCCTCCCGAGCGTCCCGAGATTGTCTTCGTCTGCGACAGGAGCGGAAGCATGGGCTGGGGTAAGATTGCCAACTTGAAGACGGCCCTGCAGATCTTCCTCAAGTCGCTACCTGTCGGCGTCAAGTTCAACATTTGCAGCTTTGGATCTAGTTATTCCTTGCTTTGGGACCGCTCCAAGTCGTATGACAAGGCTAGTCTCGAGGAAGCTACGCGCCACGTCGACACCTTCCAATCCAACATGGGAGGAACCGAGATGTGCCAGCCCATCAAGGCCGTTTTCGAAAAGCGCTACAAGGACATGAACCTCGAAGTCTTCCTGCTTACTGACGGTGATATCTGGGACCAGGCTAACCTCTTCAGCATCATCAACAACGAGATGGCCCAGAGCAATGGGGCTGTCCGCGTCTTCACCCTCGGCATCGGCACCGGAGCGAGCACTTCGTTAGTTGAGGGAGCCGCTCGCTGCGGCAACGGCTTCTCTCAGCTCGTTGGTGACAACGAGAAGATGAACAACAAGGTCGTCCGCATGCTCAAAGGAGCCTTGACCCCGCACATCAAGGACTATACTCTCGAAATCAAGTACGACGAGCAGCCCGACGACGCCGACGATTTTGAGCTGGTCGAAAAGGTCGTTGACTGCCTAATTGTCGATGACGGCCGAAGCGAGAAGACGGCCGTAGAGGAATCTGCGGCCGCCAGCCAGAAGAAACCAATCTCATTGTTTGATGCGTCCGCTGATGACGAGGATAGCGAAATGACCGATGCGCCCTCGACAACGGCTGCCGTCGAGACAAAGTACAACCACCTGCCCCCCGTGACGCCTCCTAAGCTTTTGCAAGCACCCTTCCAGATCCCTCCGCTCTTCCCCTTTAACCGCACCAGCGTCTACGTACTCATGTCGGGCGAGACCATCCAGCGGCCGGTCAAGTCCGTCGTACTCCGCGGCACTTCGGTCCACGGGCCCCTTGAACTTGAGATCCCAGTCACTACTATCGACGAACCCAGCGAGACTCTGCACCAGCTTGGCGCCCGCAAGGCCGTCAAGGAGCTCGAGGAGGGCAAGGGCTGGCTGTACCACGCCAAGGACGCAGACCAGAAGCTCCTCAAGGATAAATACGATGGGCGGTTCTCCGACATGGTCGAGCGTGAGGCTGTCCGCCTCGGTGTCAAGTACCAGGTCGCCGGCAAATGGTGCTCCTTTGTCGCCGTCGAGGAGAAGCGGGGCGATGACGGCAAGACTCGGCAGCTGACGCAGCCCGATGCAAATCTCGCCAGCCTCGATTCAGACGGGGAGGCCGAATGTCTTGGCTTCGGGGCTGTACCATCTGTTCAGTACCAATCAGCTCCAGGCGCTCGGGCCCGTATCGGGGGTATGCTTCGTCATCGTAAGATTTCCGGGGGAGGAGGCGCCGCATCTGCGCGCCCGCAGCTTCAGTCGGCCTGCCTCGCGCAGGCGGTGCAGCAGAGTTATCAGCCGCCGCCACCGCCGCCACCGGCTCCGGCTGCGGCTTCTAGCTACGTCAACTCCATCACTGCTCGCGGATACGATATGCCCAAGCTGCGTGAAAAGTCCGACACTCTAGCGTCGCAGGCGGCTAGTTTCCGTAAGTCTAAGAAGTCTTCTTTTTCGGCCACGGTTTCGGGGTTGCTCGGTTCGAGATCCAAAGAGAGCCAGGCAGCGCCATCTGACGGTGGCGCCCCTGTAATATTCGATGCCTGCTATACATCCTCTGCTGCTGATCAGGACATGTCATTTGCTTATGCGGCCCCGTTGCCCTATGAGGATGACGACACGTTTGAAGGCGCTGCTGCGCCCAAGCCCCCTGCTTCTCAGTCTCTCTTTGGAAGTTCCTCCTCCGGGCCCCCTACCGCTGCAGGTCTGTTTGGAAACCCTGCTTCTGGCCCCGCTGCTCCTGGATCTGTCTTCGGCGCTAGCCCACAACGTGCCTCGGCGGGAGGATTTGTCGCTTTTGGCCAGGCCGACAATAAGGCGTCTGCTTACTCTTCTGCAGGTCAGGTCAGAAGTCGTGCCGCCCCCACCGGCGTTCCGCAAGCCATGCCTACGGGAGGACCTGTCTTCGGAGGCAGTTTCGGCGCCGCTGCTCCCGCTCCCGGGTCAGTGTTACGATCATACCAAGCCCCCGCTGCCAAGCCCGCTCCCGCTCCCAAGAGGGATCCCCTCGAAGCGATCGTCGACACGCAGACCTTTGAGGGCTTCTGGCCCGCCTCGTCCGCCGCCGGCCTCCTCGCCGCTCTCGGGGTGACCAAGGACAAGCTCGACGCCGTGCTGGCCGCCAGCGAGGAGGCCTGGGTCGGGAAGCTCAGGGGCAACGACGACGCTGTGTTGACGGCTCTTGTGCTTGTGTTCTTGGAGAAGAAGTTGGGCCATGATAAGGATACGTGGGAGATGATGGCGGAGAAGGCTTGGGATTGGCTGAGGGGTGTGGTGGGTGAGATCGAGGAGGAGGATGTCGAGGGTGTTTTCGGAAGACTGTTTTAATGAATGGGTAGTTGTTGGTCTTTGGGTGTGGGTAGAGGATGGATGAACCCGAAGAAGAAGAAGGTGAAAATGATAAAAAAAAAAAAAACCGAACAGGACTAATGAACATGATGAATGTTATGAATAATTCTAGTTAGGTACCTAACAATTTGAACCTTTTTATCATCGTTAGTTCCCAAGTGACTTGTCTTGTGTGGATCAAGGTAGATGGTCATGTTTCAACGGACTGGCCCAGATCCGTCGTCGAAATGACAGGTAGCACGAGTGATTCATAACAACAATCCGATAGAAACATGGAGGACGGGACACGAGAGTCTCCTCGTTGCTGTTTGCACTCTGAACAAGCCCCCACGCTCGTCAACATCGACGAGACCCCAGAGATGAAGTATCTTTCCACACCGTAGCGAGGCGCCATCTCCTGCTTAAAAAAATGAAAAAGAGGTGCCGTCTGCTCGGGATCCTGAGCTTTTAGCACCCCCCATGTTACGCTAATCTGTTTGGTTGTACGAATTACTAGACACAATTCCTCGCCTCATCAATCGTATGCAGAAAAGAAGAAGAATATCCCAAATATCAATATCCCGAATAACCCAACGCTCACTAGAATAGAAAGTCCCATGAATGCTCATATAATAATAATCCAGTTCCTGCACCTCACCCAGAACTTTCCTTGGCAGCTTGAACAACCAACAGATCAGCCTGCAACCCGCAATCCAAAACATGACTCGCCAGAACCCCCAAACACTCCCGACTCTCGCTGCCAATAGGCGACAACTTTCCAAGGTTAAGCTTCATGCTGGCGTGCCGTCCCACCACGACAATGTCACGCCAACTAGGCTCACTACTCGACTCCCGCACATCAGCCGTCGCAAGACCCAAAACATCCTCGACGGAGCTTGCCCCGGCGATGGTCTGAGCCTTGATCCGAGGTTCGGCATCCTCGGGGATCTGCGCCATGACGGCGTTGAAATGCTCATCGTCCTGCGCGGGGCTGATGCCGTCGGCGCGCACGGAGATGCGCACGATGGTGGCGGTGACTTCGGGTCTTTCGCAGAGCTGGAGGACGAGGCTGAGGGCGAGGCGGTCGTCCGCGCCGCCGATGTAGGCGAAGAAGAGGTGGGATGATCTGTGGGCCGGGGGCAAGGGGGGTAGTTTGTGCTGGGCGGAACTGAAGGAGTAAGCTCTCGTCAGGCGCATCCTTTCGTTCGACGGGCCTGCTTCTGCTGTCGCAGACACCTCGTCGCTCTTGGAGAAGAAAACGGCGACGTTCTGCTCCGCGAGCTCGATGACGGACTTGACGAAGCTGGTGTATTGGGGCGCCAACTTATCCCTCAGCGTTGTCGAGGCCAAGATCTGGGAGTCGCCGATACCGCCCGTCTCGCTCCAAGGAACAATGAGCAGATCCGAGGAACAAGCGGAGGACTTTCCGACGAGGGCCCCGGCGAAGCGGGTCTCGGGCATGATGGCGACCTCGCCGGAGACGGAGAGGTGGTTCAGTTGGCCGACGGTGCAGAAGGTATTGACGACGGGGTCGTGTTGGCTGTATTCGTCGACTTGGGCGACGGTCATGAAGGCGGAGTCACGATCGGTTAGGTGGACGAGGCGCATGCCGTGGGCTCGGACGGGCCTCTTAGGGGCCTCGGACAGGTCTCCCTCTCCGCCCTCGTCGTTCGTGGTCTCGGCTTTTTGCTTAGAATGGTGGACAACGGAGTCGGTTACGGAAGGATTGCCGAATAGAGATACGAGACCGAGGACAGCAGGGAGGTTGTCCAGTCTGAGGTAGACGACGATGCGGTTGAGTCGAGTGTTGGGGACCCGCTTGACTCCTTCAGTGGAGGCTGCGCCGCTGGAGTCTGAGGGCCGCAGGGGCTCGCCGGAGTCCCAGTCGATTTCTCCTCTTCTCCACGCGTCGAGTTTCTTCTGGTACGATGGCGGGTAGAGATATGAAGCTAGCGGTGTCGAAAGGAACGTCGTTATCAAAGCCATGACGACGAAGATGGTAAACGTTCTTGTGCTGAGAATCTTGGCTTGAAGACCAATGTTCTAGAACGGGAAGTGTTAGTGTGATCTAATTTTCGAGTCGGGATGAACGCCAGCAACTTACGAGCACAATCAACTCGACGAGACCCTTACAACTCATGAGCACACCAATAGTAAAGGATTCCCTCCAAACCAAACCATTTAGACGAGCCGCCACAGAAGCGCTGACGAATTTCGAGAAAAAGGCGAGTACGGTGACGGCAACGACGTAAGCCCAGGCGATGCCGCTGTCGAGCAGACCCAAGTTGGTGTTGAGTCCGGACAGCGTAAAGTACAGCGGCAAGAACAGAGCACCGATCAGATCCTCGAGCTTTTCGATGACGAGAATGTTGAAGCGGTTGTCGCGGGGTATGATAAGGCCGACCATGAAGCCTCCGAAAATGGTGTGCACGCCAATGATGCCCGTGAAGAAGGCGGACGCCAGAGCGATGAGCAAAATCAAGGCAATTATTAGCTGGGAAGGACCGTTTTCCAGGCTTCCCGAGCGGCGGAGGATCCAGAGGAGGGCTGGCTTGACACCCCATAGAAGGAAGCACATGTAACCTGCGCAGGCGAGGAGGATCCACAGGGCGGTAAGACCCTGGCCGGCGTTGACGAGGGTGACGCACAGGGCAAGGAGAATCCAACCTAACGGGTATGTCGCATTAGCACGAGGTGTGTGTGACGAAGAACAGAAAAGGTATCACAACTTACCAACCACGTCGTTGGCAACGCCGGCCGAGAGGGTAATGATACCCACCGAGGTGTCAAGGAGCTTAAGCTCGGTCAAGATACGACACAGAACTGGAAAGGCCGTAATGGCAATAGCCACACCGACGAAGAGCATAAACACGGGGAATCGGATGTGTACAACCCCCTCGTCACCGGAAAACTGGTTATACAGACCCCAGGCGATACCGCATCCCACGGCAAAAGGGATGGCGAGACCACCGCAAGCTACCGACGTGGCAACTCGCCAATTGCTCACGAGGAAGCGGACGTCCGTTTCCAGGCCGATGACGAAGAGGTACAGCACCAGACCGAGGTGGGCGACGAGGGTCAGGTTGGGGAGGGATTCGGCTGGGAAGATGGCTTGTCGGAAGCCCGGAATGCGTCCCATCACGGAGGGGCCGAGCAGGATGCCGCCGATGACTTCGGCGATGACGCGGGGCTGGCGGATTTTGGAGAGGGGCCAGTGGAGCACATGGCAGATGATCAGGATAAGACTGGCCTACACGAGCGGGGCTGGCGTTTAGTATTGATCTAATTCTAGGGGAATTACATAGGAAAAGGGTGAAAATTAAATAAATGAAAAGAGGGGAAAGGAAAATGGAAAAGGACATCGAGGAGAGAAAATTGGCAGAGAGTCAAGCAAACCTGAATGATGAAGATAATAATGGGGTCCTTGGGGTTGTAGATGGAAGGATTAGCGCCCTCTATCACGCCGCCTTGTGGAGGCGCTCGACTGCCCGTAGCGCTGGCGACGGCGGAGGACGCTGCCGCGGTCAGCGATGCGGTGCCAATCGTAGTTGACATCGCGGCGGTCCTGGAGAGGAGGAGGGAGGGGATGGAGAGAAAGATAGATCGAGATGCGGTGAAAAAGCAAACCGAACGAAAATGATATACAAAAAGGTAAAGGAGGAGAGAAAGCAAAGCAAAGCAAAGTGCAGAGGGATACGGAGATTGAGTTATCACCTCAAAGCTTTGCTGGGTTCGCCGCCCAAGTTTTTCGCTGTCCTCGTGGACCTCCAAGTCGGGATAGACAAAGGGCGAAAAGCCTGGGGGGGTGGAATGCTGAATGAGAGCAAGAACGAATTATAGCTTGGGGAAGGTTGGTTGGAGGCGACCAGGCGTGGTGTTCTTGCCCACGCGCCGCAACGCCAAGCTCAGCAAAAGTGATCAAGGTGCTCTCAGGGCGGTATGTGCGAAGTACTGTACATTGGCGAATGGTAGTTAGGTACAGTGGTGTATTCCAAAGTAATGACTAACATTGAGATGTCGGATTTTTGTTGCAATGGATGCTGGGGAGACTTGTGATAAGATACCGAGAGCTACAATGTTGTAACTCGGAATACGAATTGACATATCAGAATGTTGGATGCGTGGGAGTGGAAATGCATGTGATTTGGAGACGGTTTGTTGACAGAAGACAGAAAGCAGGAAGCATGCAGGCAAGAGGCAGGTGGGGTGGGGTACCTCAGGTACACTACAGCTACATTTGATGTTGGTGCCAACTTCTTAGCCTGGCGAGGGCAGTTGGAAGGAGGAGTGGAGGCGTGGAGATGTGGAGATGCTCTGACCATGGCGGGTAAGTGTGACCAGACCAGTTCGTTTTGGGTTTTTGGGGTGGCGGGGAAGGAACATTTCGCTTTCAGGGATCAGAATTGAATTACGAAGTCGGGGAATTTGGAGTGGTCGGTGTGAGCGAACTAAACAAGCAGTCCCAGTCTGATGGATCATTGACGACCAGAGACTCAAAGGAGTCAAAAATCAAATCGAGCGCCTCAGCAGCACAGGCCAGGTTGCTTCGTGCATCGTGCGGGGCTCACTGCATATTTCCAGCCACAGACTGCCAGTATTGATTCCTTTTCAGAAGCACTGTCGATGTCGTGATCCACCCTGTGCGAAGTACTAAAGATTAATTCTGCTGCCTGGCACACAGACATTGATACCGATACCGCCTGTGGGGCGGGGCAAACGCCACAATTGTCGGTGTACTAGTACAGTCAGGGCGTAGCTCGTATACCTCCCCGGTCCAACAATAGTTGGGGGCAGCTGCGAAGTGTTCGATTCCATTGATTGATGTTGTACAAGTAAGGTGTGGAGGCTGGAGAAATCGATTCAGAAGGATCGACAGGGCTCAAAATACGGTCTTGGACAAGTACTTAGTGTACATATCGAACCCAGGATCCTGGTAACGCGGCGCAACCAAATATCCGCCGCCATGATGTTTTGCTTGCAGGGATGTAGATAACGGAGCTCAAGTCCGCTCCCTGAGCCGCATACCAATCGCATCACTTAACAGAACGGCCGGGGCCGAGTTCGGCGCCCGAAGGCCCCCGAGCTATTCACAAGAGAAGAGGGAGAGGAAGAGGAAGAGGAAGAAGATAAAAATAATTAAAAAGGAAAAGGAGGCGCTCTGAGGATGAGAGCACGCACTATGGACACCGACAATGGTTAAATCAGAATCTTCCCCCGCTTTCCTTCCGAGACACGGGTCACGCACATTGGAGCTGACCGCGGTCTGATTGGGAATCCGAGACGTTAGCTTCCCTGCGGGCTCAAAATCCTGCATACACCAACTAACATTCTCGGGGGGAAGCTTGGCCGATGCATGCAGGTGAGGGATTGGCATTGACGTCATGAGGGGGCTCGCGATAGGGGGGGAAGGAACCACACATCACCACTTCCTTCCTTGGAGCAGCAATGAAGCCTTATAGCTCCAGATCAAAAGTTGGGTCGGCATCGGGTAGCTCCAGGTGATGCACCTTTACGAGCGCTCGCGTCAAGACCTGAATAAGGCGTCATACGTTCGAAACCGTAAAATTTTTTGGGGTATTTTTGTTTTTTTTTTTCCTCTCTTTTTGGCAGAATTGTTTCCCTCCTCGTCTGTTTTATCCGACTACCAACTTATATCAATTTATCTATTATTCTTCAAGGACTTAATATACTCCCTCCGTTGACTTCCAACAACTTTTCCAGTTTGACTGGACACCGCACACAATGCAATACACGGCGAAGATCGATATTTTGGGCAAAGTAGATTTAAAGCTGAGCCCGAAAATCTAAAGTGGCGGGAAAGTCGTCCTTTTTCCACAAATGCATCAGCCTCTGCTCGTGTGTTGTCTTAGGCGCAATATCCTCGTGGGTGTTTGGGCTCCTTATGTATCTCCTGAACCAAGATAGTCAACCTATAACGTTTCTTCGCAATGTTACAGAAGATTGGGTCGGAGAGTGAGCGAGAGCGAGTCGAATCAAACCAGAGAATGCGTCGCGACGCGGTATCGTGTGGAGCCTTCCGCTTGCCCACGAAAATGGCCCTGCTCGTCACATGGGTTGATGAAGGCTTGCACCCTGAAGGGATATCTGCATACAGTTTTAGAGCCTAACAGCCTTTTGCCTTCTGGAAACTACTGCAATCTATGCCCATTTGTGAACAGTCACGAATTCTTCGACGAGGGCGCCGCAGTCTCCAATAAGAGAGTTATTCTCGGGAAATCCAACAGTGCTGGAGAAGTTCGATGCTATTCATCCGTGTCCGAGCCTACTGAAGGATCTAGATTGGTTCCTAGAGGATGGGGAAACGGGACGTGTGCGTAGATAGGATTATCATCAAGTTTATCCCACATGGGAGCAAGCGCGAGGTACATTATCGCAACGGGCCACACTGATACCAGAATCAGAGAAGCACGACTTCTCACCTTGGGAATGGGAACTGGAATCCAAGCGTTACTTTGCAGACATTTTTAGCAACGGCGATGAGAGTGCGACGGGAGAGACGGTATCATGGTCCTCAGTCAATCAAAAGGCTGTATACCTATCAGTGGTTCGCAAGACCGATGCCGAATTTGTCAGTCATTGGACAGGAGATAATGAGGACTGTCGCAAAAGAGACTTCTGTCAAATGGAGTGTATCCGGTTAGCTTAGTTGATTCCACGTTGGGAAAACAACATCAAAAGACCTTCATTGCGGGATCGATACACTTTGACGGCTTCTATTACTCACATTAGCGGAAGACAATGACACAGCGGCTCTTGTGAGAAACGTCACGAACATCTTCACAAAACTTCCTCGACTTATCAACAACAAGAGTCTCGACGTAACTCCTATTGTGCCCGCCATTATTGGCGACGACATCGACTTCGGCGGAGACCTTGAGCTGGGTGGCCAGGTCCGCTTCGATTTTGGCGGCGATGGATTCTTGGATTTCGAGGGCGGCTAGCCCATGACATAAAGCACTACTAACATAAGCTCTTAATTGATCATCATAGCATATCTTCTCTACATATACAATAACAATCAAATTCAGCTTCTGCATTTCAACTTTATAACTATTCCTAGGCTAAGTCACTGCGGGGCTTAAATACAATGGGTAACTTATTCTATGCAGGCACCGATGCCATCTCAGGCCAGGCCAGAAACCATGTTGCAGTCTTCGGGGCCGCTCAAGTTTAACTCATCAGAATTGCTTAGCACAAATAGCCCAAGACCTTCCCCCACACGATCCCTTCAGTTTAGTTTCCTCGTCTTCTTTCTCTTCCAACCCTATAACAGGCCAAACTGCCTAGATGGCTCGCCGATTGGCATCATCACAACATTAGGGCTCGGGTTATATATTAACTTCCTCCTTCTAACTGAGGTCCCTAGACCTGTAACTACCCAACTTTCTTGGTCGATGGCCCTTGCAAAGTATCAATCTACGCATGGTGTTAAGAAATAGACTAGTGGAGGTACACAGCGCCAGACGAATTCATGGAGTGGTATATAAGTGATGAGTCTGTCTAGGCAGCCTCTTACTCACCGAACCCTTGATATCATGCCTGTCTAGAGCGCTGCCGCCAGTGTTCTACTTTTATCTAGTAGGAGCTTTAGGTGCTGGTAGGCTGCGGTAGGGCTACCAGCACCATGTTCCAGCTAGCTAGTCGCTCTCCTCAGCGTGCGCTTAGGAATGATGTGGGAGTGTAAGGAAGATCGGCTATCTCCATTAATACAACCTTTCCCAACTGCTCTTAGAGCTGTGGGAGCTTGAGGCCAGTGGTCCTCAAAAGTAACGTTTGAAAACTGATAAGGTGTGCCTGAAGGGTACATTTATGCCCTTTACCGATGCCGTAACACTTCATCGGTTTGGTAGGCTGTGAGGCAAGGGGCTTCGAGCCAAACGGGCTTGAAGCAGGGGGGATAGATGTGAATGGGCTCGGGCTGGAGGGCTGCGACACGAGAGGCGCCGAGCCGAACAAGGTGGGCGAGCCGAACGGGCTGGACGAGCCGAACGCACTTGGTTCGGGAGGCTCGGGCTTGCCCTCGAAGTGGTGAGCCACATCCATCTGACTGAACCACGTCGGGTCTTTGAATTGGCGTATACTCTCCACCAAGGATTTCATGGCGAAACCCTGATCTGGTATGGCCTCGCCGGGCCGCGGCAGGCCAATGTCGCGCATCTGCTTTATCAACATGCCGTAAAGAATAGCATCGCATTCGTAGCTACACATCGGCACAACCCCACAGAGCGTGTCGGCGATTCGGTGGAGGGAGCGAATCGTTTTTCTGAGCATACGTTTTCGGCTAGCTTCCATCTGTTCTGAGATATGTCAGCGCATCGCAGTGACTCGGAAAGAACCGACTTGGCCTACCGACGATATCTAGGCGAATTGGGAGTCCAAGACTGCGAATCTCCTGTGCGCTACTCAACATGGCCATTCGAGTGGTTATCCGAAATATATCCGGCTCGTACAATACTGATGTCACGAAGACCCAGAGAATCAAGTCTCTGCAGTAACTAGAAGGTGTCTTCCCGCCAAATGCCGCCAACCACACGCGTGAAAACATTTCGGTAGCTTCATGGCATTCTAAATCATCGATGATGACGCATATCTTGGCTAGCATCTCGAGATCTACTTTTTGCGGTACGCTGCGGTTACGGCCATGGATAATGTTCATGACAATAACAAAGGCATCCGGGTCTAAATGGCCCCCGAGATCCCAATGCCGCAGTCCATCCGCATGTATCTCCGTGGCGTCTTTCCACTGTCCTGTGAACATGGCCTTGAGACGCGGACATGCTAGCATCAGGTGTTTCGAGGAAAGGCAGAGGGTACGCTTATCGTGCGCAGTACTTTCCTGGGATTCGCCATCTGCAGTGGTCAGTATCGCAGCAGGCGAGTAATGTGGGTGGCAGGTAGAGTGTGTGCAATCGCACTCACCATTGCTAGCCTTATCGTCAGCAACGGGTGCACTAGGTGCATCCTCGGCGTCTGAGGGCCAGGGTGCGAATGGCTCTACCGGCTGGAGAAGAATTGCTAAGACGTCTCCATCGGGGTCAATGTCAACATGGGAGGCGGGAGCCATCTTCAGCAAGGCGTTTGCTCAGTTGGTAGAGGCGAGATTGATGACACCAGGCTGCCGAGTCGATCGTAGAGGTTTGTGCTCCGCAAGCGACCTGACGAGGAGGAAGTCCCCTAATCCGCCCCCAGTAAACACAAGCCCTTTCGTACACAACCCTATGGTTGGAGGCGCGGGAATATCTCGTTTCTGATTGAGACGCTTTTGTGACGAGTTCCCCTATCTTTTCAGGGTCTTCAGGGGTTTCCGCGACCCCGCTTTCCTTCATCGTTGGCCTGTGACTTAGTCATCGGATATGGAATTGCGTCCGCTGGCGCGCTGGTTCATCTCCAAGCAAAGTGACATCTCGAGAGGTGACTTTTTCGAATCCACTACATGAAACAATTTCTCAGTATTTCCGAATACTCAATGTCGTGATATAGCTCACATCCAGACCAGCTCGCCTGCGTTTCGACTGCCAGGGGTATAGTTAGGATAGCGCTAAAGGTTTGGTATGCAGCTCCAGTGCTCATCATCGGTCTCATTGTTATGAAAGCATGAATTCCACGGGGATCAAGTGGTGTTAGAGTCTCTTGGCGATGATATGTTCGCGGGATGCTTCCACTGTGTCGTGACAGCTTCTTGCTCGGTCACGAAGGGGCATCAAGTCCGTGAACTAGGAAGTATTCTCTGCATTCAACATAAAATAGAAAGGTAGAAGTAGAGGAGGCCCCCAAACCAGTTCTGCTACGTCTAATGTATCCGGGTTCTGGATACGATACCCTAGGCGTAAATGACCATTTCTAATTTTAAACACGGATAATCCTTCAATGCTTAAAGAATCTTGGAAAATCGAACATCTCCAACCCAGGTCATTTAGGGTAAATAAGCAACCTGCAGATCTTGTCAGGATGCAGCCAGGAGCATGCATCAGCTAAATAGAGTCTCCAAGGAACGCAACGGAATAGTAACGCCGACCCGCGGGCCGGTTCTTAGACAAGTTGAAATATAGCGACACACTTGAATTGACAGTGGAACAACAGATCCTGCTCAAGGAGCTGAAACTCTCATCCATCACCACTTCCACCTTATCCACTACCACCCTCTCCCTCCAGCAAGAAGTCTAACTGGACGAGGGAGTGACGCGGGTTGGTTATTGGAAAGTTCCCCCTTTTTACCGCGGCTTGGCTACCCTCTTCCCCTGGCCTTGTTCTTCCAAGAAGTGTTGATCGGCGGTGAAGCGGCATGTATTTCTTCGAGGAGGACGCTTCCACATGCCATCATGATTCGTGGCGTTTTTTCCATAAAAAGCAGGGATGAAAACTTCCTAGCGGGATGAAGCGAGTCTACTGTACTCTAATCTGCAGAGGCAGAACTCCATTATGCAGAGAATACCTGTTCTCAACAACCAACTATGTTCTAGCTATATTACTCCTTCCAGTGATGCTAGTTGGTGCCGTAGAAATCCCAGGAAGCATAAATAGCGAGGGCTATTCCTCATATTGACCTCGTTCCTGGCTGTTTTGCCCAAGTCGTCAGACCTCACAGGCTCCTCGTTCGCCCTCACACACCGAAGCACCCTCTCAACTCAACCCATCAAATCATCTAAACAATGAAGTTGCTCAATACCTTCATTCCCCTTGCCCTCTTCGGCTCTGTGATAGCTATTCCTTCCGCCCCGGGAGTTCTCATCGCCAAGCGCACAGCCAACTTCAACGACCTCTTTGCCCAGGTCGAGGCCCACATTTCTGCAGCAGGTAAGCCAGCCACTGTCCCATATCTAGACCCCATCCCATGTAAGAGGCAGAATCTAACAAAAGCATAACCAGTAAGCACCTGTGTCGAAGCCGCAGTCGATATCACAGCCACTCTCGAAATCCGAGAATCCATCGCCGCTGAAATCGAGGCGGACCTAGCCGCCTGCGCTGACCTTCTCGCCGAGGCAGCCGCCCAGCTCAAAGTCTCCGCCGAAGTCGACATCATTGCCGATAATGGCGGGTGCGATAGGAGCTGTGTCGAGACTCTTGTTGTTGATGAGTCAAGGAAGTTTTGTAAAGATGTTCGTGACGTTGTCGATCGGTTGGGTGAGGGTGAGTTGCTCCCTGGACCCGCTATTTCATTATCTTCTGCTAACGTGAGCAATAGAAGCCGTCAAAGCGTATGTCAAGCCCGCACTTACGGCCTTTGGAGAGTTCACCGTCAGTCTAAACGGCGTTTTTGCTGGAATGGGGGCCTCTATAAATTCCGTAGTCAAGAGCGCTCTTGGCGCCGCTGTTAGTATCTCACTTGGGTTAGATCTTGATGTCCTTCTTGACATTGGCTTGGGGATTGGCGGCGGAATTGGTATCGGCGGAGGCAAGATGTAAATGTAAGTCTGCCTCCATGATTTCAGTAGTGGCCCCACCTTAGGTCGGTTCAAATTCTCGGGCTGTGAAAGTTGGATATATATCTTCCAGAGGCATTTGAGATCGATATGGCTTGAGGGGGGTCAGACGATGGAGCCTCGAACGGCTATAGCATGTATCTCAGCAGAACATTGATCTTCTCTTCGAGTACCAGAACATCTATCCCAAGAATTCTCAAACCGGGTAGCTGCGTCTATGTAGCATCTTAGACCACCAGAAATATCCAGTGCCCATCATCTATCTCATAATAGAAACACAAATTTAACTTCGCCAGTCCAGATAGAATAAGAGAAGTCCTCCAGGATCTAGGTACATATAATCTATATATAGAAGTGCTTCGTGTCAATCTGAGACGGCTTACTGCCACCACATTATTTATTTCCTCATCTCCATCCACCAAGAGTTTCCATTGCTCTTAGGGGAACTTTCGTCATCTGCTACCAGCACCTTCTACCCAACCATTCTCAAAAGTGAGTGACCCTGTTGCAAGAGGATATTTCGCTCGTGTTTGATCTAGAGTCCCATGAAATAGATTAATGAACGTTGGATTTGGAGTGGCATGAACCAACCCTTCCATTTTCAAATTATATCAATACGCCTCAGACGCCTAGTCCGTATCTGGTAATTTGAATCATGATACTCACTTCTCATAGAACTCATACGTCATCTCATCACGGCTATCATGTTGTAAGCTTTGCCTTCCAATATTGGAGCATCAGGTCATTGAAATGAGCGTCCTCTTCTTTCCAACGGCCGCTAGGTTCGGCATTCCTCCCATTCTTTTTTCCCTAGTCAAACCCATGGATTCCTGATCTCAAATACTCATTTATCTACATCCTCATCGACGTTTGCTTGCTCCGAGTTACGAGAAAATGGTGACCTTCATTCGAGACAAGCCTCCGATTCCATTTATCCCCAAGGAATCGCTCGCTCCGGCGGATTCGATCCAATTTCACCACCCTGCCTACCCTCCGCGGATGAGTGCATTTCTTCTTCTCAGTCGCGTTGATGCTGCGGGGATTGATGGCCCGCTAGGTGTCCACCATGGGACCGCGCTCCTGGCATGCCAGTTGATTGCAGACAACAATTTTGATGGGCGCCTCTATACTGACCCGCGCGGACAACATCCCGTTCTCATCGGCTTGGATGAAATCTTAACTTCAGATAACTATTACTTTATAATCGACAAGGATTGTAAGCCTTTTCTTTTAACCCTCTCCTTTCGCATTACTCTGTGTTGCTAACATCGGCCGATCCAGACAAGCTTCGATATCCCATTGTCCCGTCGTTTCGGGATTGGACGTTCCCCCATGATCGAATACCTGACTCTTGGCCATCCCTTGCTGCCACATCCCCACAGGATTACCTTGGCTACGGGAATCGATGCGCCCTCACGAATTACGCTTCCGGCCTTGAGACGGCCCATATCGTACCCGAGGAGGAACTTGAGTGGTTTCAACGGGAGGCCATGGGACGGTACTCACCGTACCCTACCGGTTTCCCCGACTCCGAAAATAGGATGAAGTTACGGGCCGATATCCACCGATTATACGAGGAGTCTGAGTTTGTCATTGTGCCAAAGCAAGAGATTCACGACACCGGCAAGGAGGATCCTAAGCGGCCATGCTACGTGGCGCATTGTCTGGGACCCGGGAACGAGGAGTTCTGGGGACTCCATCATAACATCCCTCTACAATATATTGAGCATACTCGCAGGGAGATGCATCTGGCTCGATTCGCCTGGGCTATCTTCTCGCAGGCCAACTTCTTCCTCCTGCAGGGCTGTGCCCGCGCCGTGGTCACGGACGATGGCAATGGGGAGCGAAAAGTGCAAGAGGTTTCGGGGTCCACTTTGCGAGAGCTCTACGGAGGGGACGGAAATTGGGACTCTGGCCTTCTATCTGGTAGGAAGAAGCGTAAGCTCGACCATTTGGGCGAATACAGTGTTGGGGAGCCTGAAGATGAAGATAATGAGGACAATGGGTTTGGCGATGATGACAATAATGACGAAGGTGAGGAGGGTGGTGGAAGAGAGATAGGCTTGGAAGATCTGAAGGAGTTTGGCGGCAGATCCTAACTGTTAGATGAGACGAATCTATATGACCGCGCCCCGGTACAGCCCATGTGACGTGCTGCTCCCTCTGCTCACCCTTGCTCAGGTCTTACTCACCTTTGCTCACCCCAACCACTGCTCTGGGTAATGTCACGCAGCGGCTCATGAATTGCTTTGAATCTAAGCGAGTGGACCCAGAATTGGTCCTGGGGGGTGGCCAAAATGAGTTCCTTGGCTGGGCTTAATAGGCTGCACTGCCTTGTCCCTTCGCGCCTTTTCTTGATCCTGCTCCTCCTACGAACTAGAGACATAAAATGACTATCCCTTCTCGCCCTCTTCCCTCACTCCCCTCAGATATGCTCTCTGTACACTACATTAAGCAGGGCCTCGGGGCCTCGCATTCTCATCTCTTGTGGATGTCCTTTAATACCGCTTCTAACTCGCTCCTATCACCTATACGTACTTGGCCTTAACAGAAGCACCGGGGTAGAAATATAGGCACAGAAGCGAAGAAATGCAGTTTAATAGCGAAAACGAGGACACGTGGGGATTCTGTAATCGGTCAGGCTAAGCGGAGAGAGCTTACGACAGATCGCTTAAGATCAGTCCTCACACAGTCCGCAGGAACATCAGATTAAAGAGCGAGGCTCGCTCGATGGAACTCTTTTCTTTTTTAAGTCTGCAGCACAATTCAACATCGCAATTCTCATCCATTTACCAGATCTCCTCTATATACCTTAGTCAATCCCTTTTCATAACTTGCTTACTCACAGAGACCAAAGCCGGAATCTACTCTAACCAAGAGTAGCAGCCCCTTGCGTATTTTAGTATAGCTCACGCTCACAGAACCCCGTGAGCTAAATAACGACTCCTTCCCGCAGACTAGCAAGAGCATGACTGTAGGAGTGTGTGACAAACTCCCTCACATCCGAAGTTTGCGTTAGCTATCATATCGCGATAACGGAGCCGGCGCAAGCGCGCAGGAACTCCGAAAAGAGGCCGAGAGGGCCGTCGTTCGGGCCAACGTCATCCTCAACCAATACACACGCCAGGAGGACGACCACGGCAGCGTCGAGACGGGAAATCCAAGATATCCATGACGAGGAGCATGCCATTGCCGTGGCCAACGCCTTCATCTGGAGTCCTGTCGTAGGTTGCTATTCATGTGATCGTGGTCGCCGACGCGGCGGCCTGTCTGGACTTGACCTAGAGAGCCCGGTCCTTGCGTTCGGCGGCCGCTGCCTTTCAAATGCTCCAAGAATATGCCATTGCCTGGACAGCGAATCCATGGTACATGTACCATGAGTAGAACTACGAGCCTAATCGTATACATATGACCCAGGCATCAATGGAACCACACTTTCGCCCGAGTCACTGTCATCCTTTTCCAGGCCCTCTACGAATTCATAGCAACTCCAGCAATACGCTTCCTGCGGATAGTACCATTTCCGCCTCTCAACCGGGGAGGTTGGAAATGGGTAACCGTCTGGAGCCTGGCTAGCTCGTCCACCCCAAGGTTCCTCTGAGGCGAGCGCTTGGACTCCCAGCCGCCAGTTGCGTATGTCTATCGGAGGCAAATAATAGCATTGGTGACCAGCTATGCTGTGCGAGCTGCTATCTTGCTCGAAATAAGCGTTTCTTCCATCTTGCGGGGTCTGTTCTGCTCCTGTCCCTTGTCGAGAATTTGTCTCTGTAATGTCGTCTCTGTCATCGAGTTCGCCATCACTAAAGCCTGATGAGGCATCGCTCCAGGACGAGGTTGAAGCTATGTCTCTGAAATAAGTTTCTTTAAGAAATCCGCATACGCATTTCTGAGCGAGGATCATCTTCAGGAGCCTGTCCCACCAGGGTTCTACGTCAGCTCCATAGCACCGCTTCGTAGTGAGCGCTCGGCAACAAAGATTTATGTCTTCTTCAAGGAATCGATAATTTGCCGTTCTTCGTGCGAGGAGAGGGGTTTTAGATAGCATAATTAGAGTCCGCAGACTATCCTTCGTCCATCCTCTCAGAGACAACGGGAGTTGGGCGGAAGCGAGCTCGCCAGCTATAAGTTCTTCGTCGCTGATAGGCGTTCGTTGTAGTAATGCGATCCATTTCCGAAATTCCATGGAGGACGTCATCGCAGAAGAGGTTGGAGTTTCCCCTTGCACCACAAGGTGAATGTTGGCACCTTTTTGGAGCATGTAGTTGAGATAGAGAGCCGCTTCTTCCTCGTCTTGTTCGTTAATTGTCCTTGCAATGTAGTGCAAAAGGCCTTCCCGACCATCCGTGAAATTTGCTGCATCCTCGTGTAGAGCTAGGCACATTTTGAATGATTCCATATTCGGACAGCTAAAGGAGAAGACCAGAAGGTCGAGGACATTATTTTGGCAGATGTTTTCTGACATTTCCCGTCTATACTTTCTGAGGAGATGCGGTACGAATGGCTTCGGGTGGAGGGTGGAGTTGTCGTTGTCTGCCGTTTGGCATACAAGAGCCCAGCCATCGGAATCTTCGTCCCAAAAATCGATACAGTCGTCAAAAAGGTCGAGGAGCTCGAGACGTCGTTGCGACAAGCCCAAAAGTAATGATATTGGAGTGCTGGAGCCAATCACGTCAGCAGGTCACAAGAAGTAGATGAGCTAATCGTACCTGTTACTATCCACACCAATATGCGGATACGTGCGGGCTGTCTTGTCAGCTCCTGCTGATATTAGAAATTTACAGATATCTACTTCCCCGTTGCGCGTGGCGTACTGAAGAATTGTCGTTAACGTGAGGACTGGTTATGTGGAGTACTCGGGAGATTTGCGCGCTTCTAAGCCCTCGTCTGAGTTCGGCATGGGGTCAATACGTACATGGAGTGGCCTCCACCCTCGTGAGTTGGTGTCAACAACAGACGCTTCCCCCCTTGAAAATAATTCGTGAACTCCATCTAGGTTGCCGTTGCGACAGAAAGTGAAGATGAGTGCGTCATCTTGCACCAAGCGGATTGGCTCGAACTTGTAGTCCCAGCCTTTCAGAGACTTCAGAATTGCAATTTCGATTCCGTATCTAACTCCGCATCTGAGGAGCCAGGGGGAAGGGTGAAATAAGATGGAGTACGACATCTCGCCATGAGGCGCTCGAGAACCCTGCCGAAAGGTACGAATGGATTTTATGACCAGTTTGAACTCAAAAATGAATGTCCCGAACAAGTTGCGTGTGGGAACTCGATAGAGCTGTGTACGGCAGTTTGGAAGCGGTCTTATCTGTGTCCCGTCGACAAAAATCGGGTCGACTTGTGCAGACTCGGCAGGGCTGTTGAATGTGTGAAGTGTCGAATTGGGGTGACTAGGGCTGGGATGGGCGTATCTCGAGCCTTCTACCTCCGTCTCTAGGGAGTGTCGACAAGTGGTTGTTACATTGCTAAGAGCAATTTTGACATCTTCGCTCTTCTTCAGCTCTTGTAACCCTTGTTCTGCGCCGATGACGAATCCTGTGCGCAAGACGGAATCTGGAATCTCCTTGGCCATTCGTCGGATCGAAGCCCCCAGGGCATCGAAATGGGCACTGATCCCGGACGATTCCTGTCTTATTAAATGGGAAATTTCAGTCACTGTCTCCAGCTGCATTGCCGACATCCTCTGGCTAAGGCTTGTCAATGACTCCCCGACATCCCGGTGGCTCTGTTCCAGCCGATTTGTGTTATCGAGCAGCTTGGTCATCGTTTGCCTGCTATGCATGGAATTCGCGACCATTCGACGACTAGACATATGTTAACCAGGAAATCAATTCAGCATCATCGAAAGGTCTGCATCAAGGCCTAGGCTCCGCAAGATAGTATTCATGTCGAAGACTTACTCAAGTGAAGCTTGAAGAGCCACGAGAAGCGTGCTTTTAGCCACCTCAATAGACTGGCGAAACTCCGTGATTGTTTCCTTCTTCCAGGCTGCCTTGATTGCTGTCCACTTTCGTTTTCGCGTTTGCCCTGTCTCAAGAGGCCCGTGGAATTCCATGACAGTCTCACGAAGGCGCATTATGCCCCGCATACAGTTCCCAAGGGCTGCTGTCAAATTCTCATCGATCGACTTATTCTGCGCTTTGAAGGCAATTGAGGTAAGAATGTTGGAGAGCAAATCTAGCTCTCTCGTCATGGTGCGGATTTCATCCGGGGCATCTCTCACGTTCCTCCAGAACGCTCGGAGTTCTTGAGCTACGTCGGCAAGTTGGAGTGCTAGAGAAACCACAGCAATGCCTGCTAAGCCGTTACGATGTGACGCAGGCAAAGGGCGAACATCCTATGACACTTACCGCTAGCCGCAACAGATATACCCTCCATTTCCGAGATGTATTTTTGGCCTAGGAAATACTAGCGCTGGCAAAAGCTCGGCTTACGGAAGTCGTGGAAAATGCATATGAGAGACGGAAGGGGATGTGTTAAAAGACAATCACAGAAGCAGAAAAATTTGTTGATCATGTCAAGTTCGAGACACGAGAGCGCCTTAAAAGAGGGTGCGCTGCGGCCTGTGCGCCTGCAGATGCCAACAGGATGAGCAAGAACGCCCAGTCGCAGTTATTTATCAATTTCGGGCAACACAGCCACAGCCACAGGCCCTCACTCCCTCCGTGCCGTGCTCCGCAGCATGCGAAACACCCTCGTGTTCGATGGAAGTAGGGATTATGACGGAAGCAAAATATCCCTGGGTAATTTTGGACTACACGGATTGATGTAGGGAGTCGTCAGAAGGTAACCCCAAACTATCCAATCAAGGAAAATGCACACTGAATCCCAGCAATTCCCTAGCAGCCCAACTCCGTTGTTTGGGCCTCAGCCACTTGGCTCCCCTCTGGATGTAGTTACGTGATTACTTGAAATAAACGTACCAACGCCAAAAACAACGCCAAAAACAACGTCAAAAACAACGCCAAACGCCCACAACCGGTCATATCCACATCATCAACATATCGGCTACTATCGCCGGCAAGTTTCTTCTTCCTCTGCTTAAAGACTACAATTAATACTCTTGTCGTACCTCTAAGTACCTCCGCCATGGCCAATCAGATAATTGACCGACCCGATCCTGCGTTTGTGCGGCCCGCTGCGTCAAGATTTACGAGAGCCTCTAATTTTCTCTGTGGTCCTCAGTTTACCAGTGATAGAAGCTTTTAAAGATCCATCGCGCTTGTTAGGGAATTAGATATCCAATGAACGGTCTCCGCAATAGAATTGTAGTCATATAGAGCATGTGCCCAAACTAGGACCACCTATATATCTCTCTGGAGGGGGTTTTCTCCATTTCGGTAATTAAATGGCAATTTTAGCCGGGGTGGCCGGAAACGAGGCTCCGAGGCTGTGCAGCAGAAGCACACCACAGGGATCACCACAGCTCAGGTTAGAGCATCCGCAGCTCCGGGTCGCGGCCAATAAAAATCGTAAATGTCTGGATTCGTCCCAGATAATGAGCTGTAGTTTGAGCTGGAGCTGGACTCGGCAACGGGGGATTACTTTATGAAAGGGGATTGTTCCTCGCGGACTGGAGAAAGATAGCCATTCACAATGTCTGAGAAAGTCAATTACTAATCTTGAATCTGAATCTTCGACCCCCACGGAATGACATCATGGATCTGAGTCTAGATTTACCACGTGACCGTTCACATGACTTAGCGTCAAACGCGAACCCGAATTAGCCTCGACAAGTCAAAGCGGTGACCGCGATTTTTGGAGGGGTGAAAAAAAAAAAAAAATTGTTTTCTCTTTTTCACTACTGCAGCTCTAGCAGCGCGTAGTCAGGAAAAAAAATCACCGTCAAATCCTTTTTTTTCCTTAACCAAAACCTCGACTCTTGGATCACGACCGCAATTCATTATTTTTTGTTGTTCTTTCCCCTTGTCGATTGATTATATACACGAACGGTTCCAGATCCAGCGGTCGAGGTTTCTACACACAATACGTTTTTCTTCGATTCTTCAAGCCGCCACGATGAAGTACATCCTTGTGACTGGAGGTACCGATAAGCCCCGCCTTCCACCCCAAAATCTTCGATCCTCGTCTCGATGTGACTGATTTGCTGATATCTTTTTGTGTCTGGAAATAAGGCGTCATTAGCGGCGTTGGAAAGGGCATCATCGGTATGCAGAGTGCTTGTATCCTTCCGCGCGAAACCATAATGTGCCGGGCTAATGTTGTGCGCGACGTCAAGCCTCTTCCACCGGCTTGCTTCTCAAGTCGCTTGGCCTCAAGGTCACGGTAGGTCCCAGATCGATCTACGCGTTGTGATTTTCTTGCTTTGTTTTGCTGGCTGTATGTGACTCCGAGAGACTGATTCGTATTCTTTTCCTGTGGGATTAGGCGATTAAAATTGATCCGTACATTAATCTGGATGCTGGAACCATGAAGCCCACAGAGTACTGTAGTCCCCGACCCTCTCTCCCTCCTGCCGGAACCCGAACCCAGGCGCCTTTTTTCTTCTTTGCTAACATGATCTGGTGATGATTTCGTGTAGACATGGAGAATGCTTCGTACTCTCGTTGGTTTTGCCCCCGTCTTCCTCGAACCTAAAGCCAATGGACGCCCTGCACCGTAACGCCTGCCACTGACACGTCTCCTTTTTCTTATTCCGTAGTGACGGTGGCGAAGTCGATCTCGATATGGGAAATTACGAGCGATACCTCGCCGGAATCTCGTTGACGCGCGAGCACAACATCACGACCGGACAGGTCTATAAGGAGGTCATTGACAAGGAGCGCCGCGGCGACTACCTTGGCAAGACGGTGCAGATTGTTCCCCACGTCACAAACGCGATCCGTGAAAGGATCCAGCGCGTGGCGAAGATTCCCGTGGACGCTTCTGGGGAGGAGCCGGATGTCTGTATAGGTAAGAGAGATCAAAGAGAGATCGTAATTGAGACAGAGAGAGAGCCAGAGACTGGAAATAATTTGGTAGGATTTGGCTAACAATAGTCAGTCGAACTCGGCGGAACCGTTGGCGACATCGAGTCCATGCCCTTCGTCGAAGCCCTCACCCAACTCCGATACGTAACCCCCAAGTCCGACTTCTTCAGCATCCACGTCTCCTTCGTGCCCGCCATCCACGGCGAGCAAAAGACCAAGCCCACCCAGCACTCCGTCAAGACGGTCCGCAGCGCCGGCATCATCCCCGACCTCCTCGCCTGCCGCTGCGACAAGCCCCTCGAGGCCTCCACCATCGCCAAGATCGCCCTGCACTGCCAGGTCGAGGAGAGGCAGGTCATGGTCGTCTACGACATGCCCAGCATCTACCAGGTGCCCGTCCTCCTCGACACGCAGAACCTCGTCTCCGTATTGACCCCGGCCCTTAACCTCGACAAGATCCCCCGCAATGAGACGCGCATAAAGAAGGGTGTTGAGATGTGGGGTCTGTGGAAGGATACCGTCGTCAGCCGCGACGATCCTCCCGTGACTATCGCCCTCGTTGGCAAGTATACCGAGCTCCACGACTCGTACCTGTCCGTGGTCAAGTCCCTCGAGCACTCCGCCATGAAGTGCCGCCGCACCCTTGACCTGCAATGGATCGACTCCGAGCTCCTCGAAGAGACAGCCGACAAAGCCGCCTACGACGCGGCCTGGGCCAAAGTCAAGAGCGCCAACGGCATCCTCGTGCCCGGCGGCTTCGGCCACCGCGGCACCGAGGGCATGATCGCCGCAGCCAAGTGGGCCCGCGAGAACAACACGCCCTTCCTGGGCATCTGCCTCGGCATGCAGGTAGCCGTCATCGAGTTCGCCCGCAGCGTCGTGGGTCTCGCCAAAGCCACGTCGGAGGAATTCGACGGCGACGCCGAACACCAGGTCATCATCTTCATGCCCGAGATCGACAAGACCAAGATGGGCGGCACCATGCGTCTGGGTCTCCACGATACGCACTTCCAGCCCGGTAGCGAGTGGAGCAAGCTCCGCGCGCTGTACGGAAACGTCGACGTCGTTAGCGAGCGACACAGGCACCGGTACGAGGTCAACCCCGCGTACGTCGATAAGCTGCACGATGCCGGGCTCAACTTCCTTGGCAAGGACGATAGGGGTGAGAGGATGGAGATTATGGAACTCAAGGATCACCCTTATTACGTCGGTGTGCAGTATCACCCCGAGTACACGAGCCGCGTCCTCGATGCGAGCAAGCCTTACCTTGGATTCGTGGCGGCGAGCGCTGGGTGCTTGGGCCCGATCATGAAGGAGATGGTGCAGAGGAACACGAACGGAGTGTGCGGAAAGCCACACGCATAAACGCCTCAAGGGATTGGCGGGAGAGAGGAACGGCGCCGGGGATATCTGGGGGTCAGGGAAAGAAAACGCAATTATATTGAGAAACGGGTAACCGGTGCATAGAGGAGGGTTGGGCTTCTACGGGACGGGAGAGGACTGACGCATATGGTGGGTCGTTTTGTTAGAGAATTCTAGATGAATTGATGCGATGGTTTATTGGATCTGGCTTTTAGGTTTTGGGGTTTTGGTCTGGTTCGGCTTCGTTTTGCATAAAGACTTTTTTCTATAAATAAAACTAGACATTCACATGCTAGATGTAGTCGTCTTGCTCTCATTTTATGGTGTTATACGCTCAGTCGATTTTGTAGTAACGTAGAAAAACTCATTTGGTCCTCTCCTGCTTGACAGCGGGATTGAATGCGTTGTTGGGAGTTGAGGATAATAAATATATAAAGGGAGAGCCTGTGCATGCAACTCGCGGGCCCCCTCAAACCCCTCACCAACAGCATCTCGTAAGAGCCTTCAACTGGCGCCTCTTGATATCATTCTCCACGACTGCATCCCGCTACTAAAAATGGCGCTCAGTCTTTTCGATCTCCCTGCTGAGCTCGTCGAGCAAATATTCCTCCACGCCGTCAATGTCCGTACCTGTCGGAGAGCAGTGAGACTGAAACTGGTGAATCGCAAGTTACATCCTCTTTGAAATACGTTGATGGCCTGATAAAATGTATTGTGTACTGGGTTTCTGATATCGACTCAAGGCCAATTCTATCGCTTCAGTACGGAAGCCATCCTTCGCACCGACATACTCGACCACGCCATCAGTCCTACTCTCTTAACACAGCAGTCGATGCGTGGCCGCATTTCGACTACCTCTTCACCTTTCGGCCGACCGTCATGGCTACCTCTTGTTACGCGGTACCTGGCTCGGCGCATATATAACGACAGAAGGCGGGCGACGGACGAGTGCGCGTGGCGACATGACTACCTTCTGCCACTAGCCCAGCGCCTTTGTGAGCTGAGGGCAGGCGAGGAGACAGGGGTTGGCGTCGGGGACGATGCGTTCCTCAACTGCCTGGAGCAGTTGGCTGGACTTGACATTTTCAAAACGGACTGGCGTTGGAAAATGCATTTTCTTGATCCCGTGGATGACCGCGCATGGGATGTCGATGACTTTTCTAGTGATCTCCTCGACGCCGCGGTATAGATTGGAGATATCGAACTCGTCCAGACCCTCTTCCGCGAAGAGACGAAGAACGCGACAGTTCCCTCAGAGAAGAAACTGACCACCCGGCTCATAATAGCGGCGCAGACCGAGAACGCGGAAATGCTGCGCCTCATCCAATCGAGAATCCTAGCGCAAACTGGCGCCGCCGGATTGTCCAGGCGGAACACAACAGCACTCCTTGAACGAGCCTACAAATCCCAAAACGCAAACCTGTTCCAATATGCCCTCGACGCACACGACCCCAACGATCTCTGGATGCCGGGGAATATCGTCTGCCTGGACATGATCGCTCGGTACGCCCCTTCGGCGGAAGCTTACCGCCGCGTCGAGAAGATTATCACGGACACAAACGGAGGAGGCCGGGATCCCTTCTTCACGTATAAAAATTGCATATTGCGGCACAGCCACGCAGCTATGTATGGGCATCTCGACCTAATGCGATATTTTATCGAGGGCGATATGGGGCGGCGCTTCGTGGGGGAGTTGAACATGGACCTTGAACAGCTTGTTGGCGATCTCCTCGCTCTGGCTGTCTGTGGTGGCTCTCTCGAGGTTGTGCAGTACCTGCTGGATAGCGGTGCCGACCCCAGTACAGATTCGTGTCTCAGCAGAGCCATCCGGCGCGGTTATAGAGAAATCGCCCGACTCTTGGTTGATCGCGGAGCTGACGTGAATACGGGATACCCACCTCCGATTGCAATGGCGGTCCTACAAGAGGACATGGAGATGTTCCGATGCCTCCTCGACAAGGGCGCCGTGTTGGAAGAGGCCGGTGACTCCTTCATCCACACAGGCGCTTTCGCTATGAATCTCGCCAGGGTATTTGGACTTGACTCGATGGCCGCTGAACTGGTCAAAGAAGGGGTCGCAGAGGACTTGCGCCTGCACTGGGTACCGAGCTACGACGAGTGGGCGCTCCATCCGGCCAAGCAGATAGAATACGATCCCTATTTGAAGGAAGCGCGTAAGTCAACAATGCGTGAGGCCTCGAGTCGCAATGCCAAGTTGGGATTCGATCAGGCTCATTGCCTGCCGATTGGCGAGGTTACTCGGAGAGAGCTAGCTATGAGATTCTGATATATGGACACTGTACACGAGAAGGGTTCACGTTGAGCTGTCACGATATTCGAGAGCCAGGTCAAAGTGTTCCGGTCACTTCCGATCACTTCGTCGGCTAGCGTTAGTTTTAATGCGACATCCTCATCAAAACGCCGCTCTAATGAACTTTACAGCTCTTACATATGAGGGCACCAGGATCTGCGCTGTTCAAACTTGTTGTTAGAACCTTTCGGGCCCGTGGAAGTGATCCTTAATGAGAACGCAAATATATTCCAGTTCTAATGTAGAGAGTCATATGAAATTGACATGAGGTGAGTCCATATTGCACACTCGATGAGATGCATCAGCCGGATCTACTCATCATCTTCAACCCCGACAAATTTGCATGAATCCTTCCACAGCCTCCTCGCCTTCTCCTCATCAAACGCCCACGCCGCATACCCATCATCATTCAGCGTCAGCGCCGGCTGCCCCGGCTTACAAGGCCCCTGCTCCTGGCAATCGCTCAAGAACCTCCCACCACGACCCTCCCACTCCTTGCTCACGGCAGCATACACCGAGGTCGAGGCACCCTGCGCCGGGCTCTTCATGCCCTTGTTCGTGTCGTCATTGTCTTTCCAGCTGGACATGAGGGCCGGATCGACGTGCTGCTGAAGGTTACTCCAGATACCGCCGGGATGGAGAGAAAGCGCGTGAAGACCCCGGGCACCATAGCGGCGCTCGATCTCGTTGGCGAGGTAGATGTTTGACGTCTTGGCCTGGCCGTAGGACTGCCAGGGGTCATAAGGGGATTTTTCGAAGTTGTAGTCGTCGAAGCGGACTTCGCTGCCGCGATGGCCGATGGACGAGACGGATACCACGCGGGAGTTGAGCTCCGGTGTGCTTCCCGCCAAAAGGAGATCCTTCAAAAGCTGGAAAAGCAGGAAATGGCCCAGATGATTCGTACCAAACTGCGTCTCGAATCCATCCTTGGTCCTACCCTCAGGCGTTGCCATGACACCGGCATTAAGAACCAGGAGATTCAGCTTCTTCTCCTTCTCCCTGAACTCCTTCGCCGCCTTGCGGACGGACTCGAACGAATCGAGCTGGATTTGCAACACATGAACGGGTGCCGTGTTGGACGGATCCGAGTCGAGGATGTCCTTGCGCGCCGCTTCGCCCTTGGCGACGGAGCGGGAGCCGATGTAGACTGTTGCGCCCGTGGCATGCAAGGCGCGGGCGGTTTCGAGACCGATGCTCACGTTGCCGCCCGTGACGAGGGCGATCTTGCCGGTGAGTTTGTTGACGAGGCCTTCGTCTTGGATGATTTGGAGGGCGGTGGGACGGGCGTCACCGGGGCCTTGGGGATTGGCGTGGGCGGCAGCGTAGCGAGACATGGTGGTTGAGTGCGGAAAAGTTTTAGACGGGTAAGTATAATTCCCTCGGAAGTGAATTGTGTATGGGTTTTAGTGCGATTGCTGGGGCAGATGTTCGTAGGTATAAGTGACTGGACTGGTCGAGAGAAGTTGAGAAATGGGGATGTTTCTGGCCTTTATATACATGAATTCGACTTCTCTAGAGATGATGTGTTCTCCTTTCCCCCTTTCTCCGGGGACAATAGAATACTTCGTATGCTGAAGCCTACCATTGTCGGAGTGAGACACGTAGGCCATGGGTCGGAACATGCCGTGGACTTAACGATGCCGCTAAAGTAACCTCCGGCCATAGAGTATTTCGGGACATTTTGCTAGCCTGTCAGTATGGTTGAATCAAGGTTCTGACGGAAGTCACTGGGGTTCCTTCAAAGCTGCAGTGAACTGCATCGGAGTTAACAAAGTCCGAAAGGGATTTTAAGTTTGGCTTGAAAATCTGCAAGTGGCTGACAGAGCGGGCCGCACTATTTTCAAGAAATGGACTATATGGGGCCACTATATGCAACTGGATGACACTAGACGTAGCAGATAGGACGTACGCATCATGATCAACCTAGTTTCATACGAGGCTTGAGACATGCTCGAAGCTTCCACTCCGGTCCAAAGTCCCCCCTTTGCGGAACACGCGGAGATGGAGAATGGAATAGGGGGAATTAGGCAGGGAGTTAAGGGACAAGTCTATCGCCGTTCTTGAGAATTTCGACTGCCGACGGAGAGAGATTGATCGCTTTCTGACCACCGGAGCGCCTGGTGACATCGGTGGCGCCAAATCGGACGCTTATTGTTATGCGTGGCGTGGAAGGGGCCCGGGAAAATGGCTGGCGGTCAATCGGGGACTTGAAGATTCCGTCCCGCCCACGATGTAACGAGGGGGATTTCCTCTTCGTGGTTTTCCCATGCTAGCCTCAACAACCGAAAAGTATAATAGCCCAGTTCTTTTCGTGCAGATGTATAACTCGCAAAAAAGAGGAGAAGCAATGCAGCAAACAGAGCATGTATTTGTATCCGTAGATCTACCATCTTCCGTCACCAGCCTGCGGAGACGAGATAGCCTGTGTTCTGCTCTCCCGGTCATACCATCCAATTCAAGAGCAGCATTATAGATTCCCGGCCCAAACTGGGAGTTCCAAACTCTCAATGGCCTGAGGCGGACCTGCACTTGAATGCCCGACTATTACCTGGCTAAAGCTATCAAGTCCCCTCACTAAATTCTCCCCCCAGCCGTCATTGTACGAGCGTTCACTCGGATACTGACCCGAAAGTCGTCGCCCCGAGGAGAAGATATCATGCCCAGCGAGGACGGCCCGGTGTCCCCTCTCCGTAGTCCCTCACCTGGGCCATGGTCACAATCCTTTCGTCGACGTTCTGGTGTTGGATGCCGAATCGAACTTGGCGTCGTCGTATGCCGACTACAGCAGTGTAGCTAGCGCGAAGACCGACCCCAGCAGCATCGATGCTGACGACAACGATTATGATGATCACGAAGCACATGCCCTTGTACCAACATTTCTTTCTCAGTATTCTTTAGATAAGCCTGTTTCAACGCGACAGAGTATCCACTGCGAGGTCCTGGAAGCTCATTTGATCGGCCTTTTCCACAGCGATGGAAGTGGCTACAGACTGAACGGTTCCACTATCATCTCGATTTTTTTTTAATAAAAAAAAAGGGAAAAAAAAAAAAAAAGAAAAAAAGAGGTTTATTATGATGGTTTTGCGGATTCGAGTCTTGGGCTCTACTGCAGATGAAGGATGGGTTTGTGCTGGGGTAAGAAAGGAGCAAAAAGGTACGCAACAACGCCTTGCATCATGTACGAGTTGCCTTTATAAAGCCGGTCTGAGCAAGGCGGCAAGGGACAAGGCCTGTCTTTGAGGTAACTTGTGGCTTGGTATAGTGCGTATCAAGACGCACATTATATCAGACTTTCACAGTATAACTAAGACTTGTTTCTACTTTAAATATCATGTAGTCTAAGGGGTAGTGAAAAGAACCTGGGCACATTTGGGAAGGGATGGCACAAGGGATCTAGTGGGGTGACAAAGCCACACCGTATTAGTCAGAGATGTGCTTTGACTTGCTGGCGCCTTATACCGTGAACCTGGCATGGATTTTACTAAAGACCGAAAGAGGCATGGCAGCCCGAATGGAAGCCTAACGGAGCTGCCTGCTCACCACCATGAATAGCTGGCTTCACAATAGCACTAAACCTCTGCTTCCGATGCACTATTCGATCTAGAGCATAATCAGCAGTAAGTTGAGAAAGGATGGACTGAAGATGATGTCACTCAAACTGCTAAACGTGTATTTGTAGGTCCCGCCACAGATGGAATTCTCACCGAACTCGACGCCCAGAGGCTATAGTTATTTCGAGAATGCCCCTCATGACTTCCAGGAAAAGCTCGAAAAGAACAAGCTCCCAATAGATATCGATGTTGCTGCCCTCGTAAAGGAGGCTCTTTTGGACGAAATTCTCAACGGAAAATACGCACGACACGCAACAACCTTTGTCCAGAAAGGGGTAAGCAGTCTTTACACGACTCCGACCGGCAAGCTTCTCGTCAACAGGGTCGCCAGTGTCTCCTTGAACAAGTTAATCTAAGGTGCCGCCGCCATCAGCCATGTTTCCAAGATTCTGCGTACCCATGGCATTTCCAGCTTCGGTACGATGGTGTTCAACGATGGCAAGCTGTTGATAAGATACTGCAAGGGGGATATTGATGGGGCCGAGTTTGGTAAGGGATTGTTCAAGGAGACGATGGGCCAGAGCGGGGACATGTTGGGATGGATGATTGGAGTCTCTGTCGCCGCGACGTTTTTATGCGGTCCCTTCGGAGCTGCCGCGATTGCGTTCGCCGGCTCCGTGGTAGGTCGCATGGCGGGACAGTCATTCGCTGGGTTAGTCACGGATGCGTAGAGATGGTTTTGTGATAGCTTGATTTGACAGGCAAGTGCTTGCTCAAACAATAGCCCGAGAACGACGATGGGCCGAGGTGGAAGAAAATGCCTTGACTGGTGGCGCAGGATTCCGAGATCCTGACGAGCCTCATATCCATTGACGACGGGAGGGCGTGTTAGTTTGAAAGAGAAACCTGGGAAGCGTGAAGGAAAGTGCGATGTCTTGTTACTAGCATAGAAGCGATAAGGACTGCAAAACGACTCTTGGAAGTCAATCGCTGCCTCTATGCCTGGTTATACCTGGCTAAGAGATCACATGGCTATAAACAAGGCGGGCCCAAATGACGAGAACCCTATATTTAATACTATCACACTGGTCCAGAGCGCCTTCACTGGTACGGCCGCGTGGTTTTGATGCTTCGCGTCCTTCACTTCTCGTACTATTGTCACAATCGACTTACGTGTCGTTAGGCTGTCATATGTCGCCAGCTCTCTGGGTGATTAAGCACAGTAGAAAGTGGGCAGACCTTGCTATCGCTGCTGTCCTTAGTTGCAGAGACCGTGAAATTAGGGGGTTCAGGGGGGGCAGGTGGCTCTGGACTGAGCCCAGGAGTTCCAAAGGCGCTTTTACGTTCCCTATGCATAGCTTGCCACTCGATATGACGCGTGTCCCAATCAGCCAGTTCTTCGGAGTAGGCATCCATGTTCACGAAGTAGGCGGTTATTTTTGCCAAGTCGATTCGTCCGCTGTGCTCGAACCATTTCCGAATCATGAAACCCCATTCCCAGGGCCTATTATGATTCCATTCATAGGGCCCGGTGTCAGCATGAACTGCGATGGGGCAAGTTGTGGCAGGTTGACCAAAGCTTCGAGGCAGGGGACATGATAGTGATTGCCGAACGTAACATTGATATAGATTCGGTGCAGTAGCACAGCATTCTGGTGGCACCTCCTGTCTTGCGTTACAACACATTGCGATGCAGCACATGGAAGAAGGTTGTAGGGTGACAGGCTGCAGCGTTGAAGGATGAGTCGCATGGTCGGATCCTTGTCCAACCGTTGCCGGAGTTGGACCTCGTCTTCTGACATTGTTCTCTTGCGGTTGAGGCTGCGGCGTCTCGCTATCTCAGCTTCGATGGTTTCAAACTGGTTGATATTCCGTTCCCGTCATAGGGATGTAAATTTATTCCAGCCGCGGAGTCTCAGGGGCTCCTAGTTGACATGACTTGGTGAGCCTTGACGTTACACTGAAGATAGCTGCTTCGAAGTCTGAGTAGGAAAGGCAAACATTGATATAGCCACGTAAATAGAACGTGGTAAGCTTATTAGAAACGATGGATATAGGAGGAGGAACCTACTATACAACAAAAGGGATGGAGGAAGTCGAGAGCGGGGTATGATGCGTAGCGGGTAGTGGAGTTAGCTAGAGCTGGCCGACGCTTAGCGCTTTGAGGTCCGACTTTAACAGCTTAAAAGCTTAGTCATTCCAAACTAGGAGGTTCCCACTTCACAGTGCGCTCTCGCCTTAACCTAACTATATTAGTACTTTTTACTATTTTAGAAAATAAACATAAATAGTAACAGAGTAAAACATGTCCTATTAGTGCTAGCAGAGTCTAGAAAATAATAGGATAAGAAGTTGTACTGGAAAAGAAATGATCCCTGGACGAGGCATAATGCGTACTATTGAAGCTTTGGCTTAAGAGCCTGCCCTACAATAATCTCTCTCGTGCGGGGTATATGAGGCTCTGCCAGCCACCTATCTTACTACGTCTCTTCAACTGGACTTTCCTTTCTCCAATTGTTCCACACTAACTCAGCCAGAATATCATAACTCCTTCTTCTCTATATCCTAGCGCCAGAAACGATAGAACTATAGAGTCTTCTATAGCACCTCGATCGGCTAGCCTTACAACTACGTCTCGGCTCTCTTAGCTAAAAACTCAACCCTTTCCGGTGTAATCAACATGGAAGAGCCGAAACCATTGCGAATGATGCCTTCCGAACGGGCTGAGCTTATGGAGCTCGATACTGATGGGAAGGAGAACACAACGAATGTTGAGGTTAGCACTCGTCGCATCCTTATAGACTTCCACCCGTCGAAACCATGGGAAGACGGTGAGAAGTCAGCCACGCGAGCAGCCGCATGGAAGGAACAACGAAAAGCTGCGCTCAGGGCCGTGAATAAATTTCGAAACCCTTCCTTGATGCAGAGAACCTCGGCCCTATTCCATAGGTATTCTGGTGGCCCTCTTCCACTGAGAAGTCTCCGGACCCGAACTGAGCTCGACTTGCGGGCTGCATGTCAATTCTACTTCCCACAAAAGTCCAGTATCCAGGCGCAAATCGTGGACTTTAGGGCAGACCGGGGTGTTTGTTACTGGATGCCGCTCGGAAAGTTAGAATCTTGTACGGTCAGACAGGTTATTTGGTGGGATCATATGCTTGGAACTAACTAATTTTGTGTAGACTTGGCGGAGAAACCAAAAGATGTCCTGGTTCGCTGGATGTGAGTCGTCATCATATAGGATTGTTTCAAGACGGCCTAGTAACGTAACTCAGACACTGTCCCGTCGGTGTAGGATTACTTCAGTCGGTAGGTTGACTCAGCATGCTGAGCCAGACTGGAGCCCTTCTTTTTGCGATTGAGTCGACAGCTAACTGTGGGGCACTCATAGACAATCGAGGAAATATTCAACTATAGCGGGTCTGCCGAGGTGGGGCGCCGTTTTGAGCACGCTGGTGAGCCAGCTTGGCCATTCATTCAAGACTTCCATCAACCCACATTCCATGACAAGCAGTGGTATGAGGAACAGATTCGGGCTTGGAATGCATTGTCTACTTCGGACCCTCTAGAGGCTGGTCTACTGGAAGACATTGATGTTCTTCGTGGCATGCCACGAAAGACGCGGCGTGACCTTGTCTGGCGCTCAAACCACGTGCGAAGGCCATTGGACTTCTGGCAGCTATGCAAGGAAGATCTCCCGAATCTGCCCACAGACGCACTCATTGGAGATATGAGCTTGAGAAATCGGAGACTTCCCCAGGCAATCACGTCTACTGAGCAGGCTATCGCGGAGCACAAATCCTTCCAGGGCTCGGTGCTTCTACTCTCTGCTTTTCGATCCTTCCAACGAAGCGACGGTGAGTGAGCATCTGGAGAACCCCGAGGTCTATCTCTCATAGCACAGTCGTTACTGATGGGCAATTCCAGGGTTTCTTTTGACATTTAGCCAGCAACCAGGCGTGGACTACATAGGAAATGCCTTCCGGGAATGGCTTGACCGATCAAATGACGTGCTGAAGAACCCCGACGCATCTGCCATCGCCCACTGTGCACAGGCATTTCTCTCCACAGGAACAAGACGATGGCACCGGAAGACGGCAGAGTGGTTCCTCGTCTATCTCATTTGCGAAGTAATGGCTTGCCCTCATCCAATTCGACAAGGTAATGCAACCAGCACGATGATGAATGCATACCACGAAGTAGCTCTTGATATGGTGAGTGAGAAGCGCGGAGTCCAGTATCGTCTGATTGTTGCAATCTGAAATAGATAGAAAAGTTCTAAGCTAAAAATTTCATTCGCCTTTTAGAAAGAAAAACAACACCTACCATGGAAACGGGGCGAAAGTGTCCGCCTTGTGCGAAGATATCTCAGCAGTCTTGACGAGCTCAGAGTCCTTCTCATGGTCACCAAAAACAAGATTCGAATTCTCCGTGGCTTACTCGAGGACGTCACCCTCTTCGAGGAGCAACACAAAGCTGCCGGGGACGAAGAGTCGGCTGAAGAGAACGCAGAGTCGATGCCGGATATGGTCAACTGGGTACTCGGACACCTGGGAAGCCAAGTGGTGGAAATCGAGACTTTGATCGAACATTTCCAAACTGCTCTGAATGAAGTAGGTTACGACATATTTAGGAACCTTAACCACAATCTCCGTTTATAACATCTAATTTTGCTCGTACAATAGTTGTTCCAATTGCGGTCGATTGAGCAGAACGAGCTCGCAATTGCGGCAGACAGTCAGAATAAGGCAATTTTGCTATTTACCGGCGTGACTGTCATATTTCTTCCACTCTCCTTCTTCACGTCGTACTTTGGTATGAACCTCCAGGGCGTGCAAAACTCTCCCCGTGACGAGCGCTTCTTTTGGGCAACCTGTGGGGTTGCTGGATTCCTTCTTGTCTCTATCCTCTTAATTTATGGATTTAGAGCCGAGCTCATCCATCGGGTTCGCAAGGCTGGAGGGATGCAAGACCCTTATGGCAAGAAGTGGAACTTCTAGAAAAAGTATGCTCATGAGCACAAGGGTTTCTTGGATGTAAAACGAAAAGGTCTGGCGCCACCGGGGGCTTGGGAAACGGGAAACGCAAGACGCTAGTGATATATATTAGAAGGAAAATCCCGACCAGCATTTATACAAAGACTCCATTTTACCTGCCTTTTTTTTTTTTACTAAAATTATAGTATAATAGATATGCTATAAACATGGATCGCAGGTCGAGGGTATTATCATGAATTGGACGGGATTCCTCGGGGCTGAGGAGTGCACGTCAGAGTTCGGAATACACGCCGAAATTTTCCGCGCCTCTTTCAGGGGGCAGTCGACAACAAGGTCGCGTGTATGGGACAAGGCGTGGGGTCCTAGCCCGTGGCCCGAGACTACAACAGCCGGTGCTTAAAGAACGCCATCTACGACAACATCTAAAGCGCTTTGAGCATCGAGGAGGTAGGGGTAAGGCTGTTGGAGGACTACGCAAAGTCCCAGTCAGACCTAGCTAAAGTGCGAGATGTATACTGTATGTTGACCGGTACAGGGGCTGGGCTGGAGAGGGCGGCTGACATGGTTGAGCGTGTGCAGACGGGAACTAAGAGGCGGCTACGAGATACGTACGTACGGGAGTGATTGAACGAGGTGAGAAAGATAAAATGAGAAGCAGTTAGTGAGGCATTGAAAATATCTGAAGGTCTCAAACGGTTTGGTAATATGCTGTAAACACATGTAGAGATCGCATAGCAAGTAGGGACATCAAGTAATGAGAAGTACATATATCTGATTTTTGTAAAGAAGTAGTATAAGTAATAATGCATAGGGCTGCTGGTGAATTTGGCCTTGATTTGTATGTCTTTTTCTGGATCAAAAACCAACAATAGAACGTTTTGGCTCTTTTGTTAGGATCTAGTCATCTCCTCCATGAGGCTAATTTCTCCAGACCTGTTGCTGATTATACTGATGTCTGACGTTGACACTTGACTCCACTGGGAGCTCAAGGTCAAGTTCGACGATGATGCTGCAGAATTTCGGATCAGACGATCGAGGCGCCGCTTTATAGCTTGGCCTGCCTTATGGAAACTTCTAAACGAAGAGGCACCCAAATTGAGTGAGCTCACTATACTAATAGTGTCTGGGTCTTAAGAAGCGAAGAGCTCTTTTAGGTACTCTAATTGAATGGCGATATTGCGCCTGAGGGGCTCCCCATAGTATATGTTGTAGTGCCCATACTCCTCGAACATGTGAATCTTCTTAGGCTCTTTAGCCAATTCGAAGGCCGCCAGTTGGTCAGCAGCGGGAGAGGTTTGGTCTTTCCCCCCCTGTGATAATGAAAAGGGGAATAGGCGAGATCTGATGAATGAAGGCCTTGGGTTCGTGAAGGAGTGTGTTGAGAAGGCTCTGGAACATAACATTCTTGTCATACGGGATGCCTCGCTCCTCAAGGTCCTTTATAAACCCAGTAGACTCGGTCGATGGTATGAGAGCCTTGCTTTTGCTGGCCTTGAGGTCCTCCTCGGAGTTGGGAAGTACTGGCATGATAGCCGACCTGCCGCTCTTTACAGTGTTACCCTGATCACCTATAAGTGCAGCACTTAGCTCAGCGACAGGAAAGAGATCACTAGAGATGAATGGGACCTGAACAACCACTCCCTTCAGCTTCTTATTGACAGAGGCAGCCACGATAGCATTGCTACCTAATATACTAGACCCCTAGAAAACAATCTTAGTAGGATCTACTTTAGGAAGCGTACAAGCGAAGTTGAAAGCGTCGAGTAGATCACGAGTTTGTGTTGTAGGGTCAACTTTGTATCGAGGCAACCTATCGCTTTCGCCCCAGAATCTATGATCATAGGCTAAGATGGTGTAACCCGCACCCTGGAAGGCCCTGGCCATATCAGGCAAGACTTGTTCCTTAGTTGCGGAGAACTATGCCCTGTTAGTTGAATTAACGGGCCCAGGGTCTAAACTCATAATGAAGGAATGGAAAGGGTGAAAATTAAAAGAGCCAGGGGCGGGAAATAGAACTTACTCCGTTAGACATGATGATGGTCGGCCGAGTAGTGCCAGCACTATAGAGATCGCCTCTTAGTATGACGCCATCGTAGGTCTTGAAAGAAACCTTAGTAAGTGCAGCCATTCTCTCGACAGGTTCGACCAAGAGTAAATGCTCGAGCTAAGTTGAACAAGGTATAAGATGAACAAAGATAGCTGAGGTAGAGAGAGGCTTAAGTCCGTCTGGTTGGAGGAAGTACTAAATGTTTAGGACTGAGGTAAGTATATATATGGTCGAAGAATATGAAGTTTTAACATTGACCTGTCGAACACCCCCAATGTAATTCCGTGGGCTACAAGCTCTTTGCGTGGTTGGGGTCGTGTTGCATCCGGGGATGATAAGACCATCCGTGGATTAGGGGCAGATCCCGTTCGTCCGAACTACGCCATTTTCGACCGATTCCAATGACCAAAAGACGGGTGCCCAGAAACTCCGAGCCCCTGGAGCC